>JAQIXT010001009.1:0-20332 GCA_034700445.1 Stenotaenia linearis | reverse complement strand
CAAGTGTGAACATGAAAACGCCGTAACGTAACAAAATAATGCTACGTTTCCTTACGTTACGGCTCAGTGTGAACCTAGCATAAGAAAGCCTTATAATGAAACAGTGCAGTCTACATCTGTACTGCATCATTATAAGGCTTTCTATAAAATATGTAATGATCCAAGGCCTCACACCATCAGGATCACAGCCACGTGATATGTAGAGACCTAACCCCCATACTACAAGGGGTAATGATAAAGAATGAACCTAGGGGGTTGGCCCAAGGGATGGGAGGGGTGGAATGAAACTTGTGGTGATTAATCGTACTTGGGGTCAAGAGTCAGATATGATTAGTCATATAGTATTATAGGTCAGTAATATATGTTCAACGTTACTTGACCTTAGGGATTGGTCACTATAAGTTTTTATTTCAAGTTGAAATAAAAACTTATAGTGACCAATCCCTAAGGTCAAAGCAAAACTTTAAATTAGAAAGTTATTGGAGCCTAATATAGAGGTTCTTAATTAAATTTGGTCATCGAAGCCTTTGAAAGTCTAAAAATATTACGAAACTGTTAATATAATATTATGTTATTATATTTGTTGTTGCGAAATGTGACCTGATATTAATTAATAAAATTCTGAAGATTATTGATCAGCATACACAGCTAGGACTCCATCTTCCTATTTCAAAATCCCCTCATTCGAGTACATCATCTAAGGTACATCTAAGTACATCTAAGTACATCATCTAAGGACATGATCTAAGGTAAGTGATGTACACTAATGAGAGCTACGGGGAAAAAAAGATAAAATTATCATAAAATCATAAAATAATTCCCTCAAACACAAAATAAATTGAAAATTCATTATTGTGGTCTACTTGGTTATTATTCTGCTAATTTTCAGCGAAATTTAGTTTTTTAAATTTGATTTTCAGTCAAAATCCTATAAAATATACAAAATTTAAACAAAACCGGAGATTTACGATAAAAAACGGAGATTGGGTAAGTAAACATAAAACACACTAACCCAAATTCAAAAATATAAAAAATATAAATTTTGTATATTTTTATATCTAAAAATGTTGCATCAATTTTCGGGGATTTCCTTACTAAACCCTTAAATTAAAACTTAATACAGTGCCTTGTACCTTAAAAAATTAACAATGCACTTTCTGCAATCAAAAGACACCATTTATCCCATTAAATCTTTATTATTTTATACCTTCCAACTGGATATCTGTAAAGTAAACACCCAATGTCAAGAAAAAAGGATAAACCAGCTGGTTTGGCTGTTTCATGATTGACATGCGCAATACCACAAGATTTGAACAAGACCAAACAAGAACCAGACCCAATAAACAATTTACACTTTTCCATAAATAATTAACAATCATTGATTTATCCTGACACACATTTACCATCACCACCATCGATACGAATTGAAAAAATCAAAAACTTAAATTTTCCCACTCGGAAAATCGTATTTGAGTCTGTTTTCGTGGGTATGGTTTTGTAAATGATTGAACGTGTTTTGGTCGAATTGCTTTTGCTGGATTGTTCCATCTGTTCTTATTTATTAGATTTTCAGTATTGTTAATATTTGTTGATTTGTACTTATTATTGACATACCTCTCATTCCACCAAACATGAAAATAAAAACAAAATCACATCACCGATTATAAAGTAAACCATGTTTCTTCTTCGCAATCAATATTCCGACACAAAGTCTATATGATTTCCTCACACACTGACCCTGATACGTATTGACGTTTTACTCGCAGCTGCGAAAGACTTAGAATACCCGGATGCATCACGTGACTCCCTGACGGTTTGGCAAGACATGTGTTTCGCATCGCCAAAGCACGAACGCCGTGGACACCGAGGACCTTAAGCTGTGAATGACACGTCATTTCAACATGTCAGCGCAGCCAGGCCTCTGTAGCAACACGATAAAAAGTTCGCATTCACAAAGCTGTCTCCAGTCCAACCTAAACCTTTAGCTTTTTACACATTTCCTACACAAAGCAACAGATACTGCAAAGTTCACTTGCACTGGGATTTCCTCCGTATCCAATATAAAAATAGCTTGCACACACAAAAACAGGAAGCTGAAGATTTAGCCCAAAGACATTTTTCATTGAACCTAGAAAAATGTGTCTTTAAATAAAGTATAAGGTAGGTTTAACAACTTGTGGAGTTTTCGAGACAATTAATAGTGTTTTAAATTTTCATGACGGAGTCTGTAGTTCAAAGGGATTTGGAAATTTGTTTGGATTTTGTTTGGTGAAGAGTTTTGTGATGCATAAAGTAATTTGAAATTTAAGATTTTCGAGTGGGAAATGTAATAAGAATGTAGAAAATTTCAAAATTCTTGATTAAATTGATGTTGTTTAGAGTGTAATCGAATAAGCTCTTTGAAGGAGGATTCGAGAAGTTTCATTTTATATGTAGTTTGTTGTTAAAAGCATACATTGTCAACCAAAAAGATATGAAAAGTGAAAGATCATTTGTACCTCTAAAGGTTTAAGAATGTTAATTTCCTCGATTTGTATTCGTTCTTTAAGATTTATCCCAAATAAACAGCTGTCTCAATTAACCGGTCGCCCAATTAACTTCTCAAATAATTTCTCTTTCAATTTTAAGATTATTAGTTTCATTATAACTAAAACTATTAAAATGAACCTGTACACTAAAAAAATCCCATTTCAACTATCCCCTTACCTCTCACATCCAAATTATAAACTTAAACGAATTAAATAACCTTAAAATCGATCCCGTCGACATTAATCTCTTAAATTTAAAACGTCAATCGTCTAATTACCTCAGCAATCATCCTTTCCAATCCAAACCCCGTTCTCGCTTCTTCACATTTTCTCTTCAATCGAAACTGGATGAACGCTATTTAGTATCGGGTTTCTACCCATGCACATTCTCCATGACCCACAATAGGCTTTTCACTTGCGCAAATGGCTTGGAAAAGAAACACTAAGTGTGTCCTAACTTTACACCAAATGCAATGTAACGACTCCTCGTTCGAAATGCTTTCGATTTTGTTTGCAATCACTGCCTCAACCTTCTTTCGCGACACCGTGTTGACAGATTAGAGGAATTAGGTGCCAGCGGCCTCCAAAACTACATTACCGCCATCTTTTTTATTATTAATGATCTACAAGGCATTACACATTGCATTTTGTATTGCTATTAGTGGCGAGTGTTGAAGCCCGGTCCCCTTCCAATTAGAAAATGGGGATAAAGCTGAGCACTAAAGCCTCGGGGAGACCCTGCACCATTTTTTTTTTTTTTTTTTTTGTGGGGGGTCTTTTTTTCTTCTGGGTGCATGACGTAACCTTTTTTAATACCTCTTCGAGGGTCCTTTACTGAAAATTTAATTAAGCGGGCTTTTGGTATTGACAGATGGTACTAATAGGTTTTATTCTTGTTTTATTTATTTTATTGTGTTTCGTTATATAAATAGTGAAAATAATATTAAAATTTCTCTAATGATTAGTGCAAGTTAATGAAGCATATAAGAATGTAAATATTATCATAGAAATGTTTTTCTTCATGGAAGTTGGAATTTAAATGAAAATTAAAGGAAAAAGGGAAATATGATTGCAGTTGATGTCCCATGATATTATTTTTGTTTTTATTAATTAATTAATTTTTATTACTATTATATATTAATGTTTATGATTAAATTTATATTTTCTTCCTTTTGGAGGGAATTCAAAATTCAGCATGACAATTAAATATTAAAATACAATGTGTATGACTAAGAGAGAATAAATCACCTTAGTGACTGTTTCCCTGGTGATTTTCTGAAGTGCTAAGAGATGATTTCAACACATGTCAGATGATTATTAATCGATTGCTATTGCTCAATGGGAGAATTGGTTTTAATTTAAAATTTCCAGAAATGAATATTACTCAGATGTTTCCATAGAAGTGTAACTGTTTAAGATATTGTAGTGTTGCAGTTTTGATTTATTGTTGTAACATCACTTTAAAGATGATGTTGATGGTAATTTTAATGTTGAATCCAAAAGAAAAGATGTTAAAGATATAATTTGGGAATTTTTTTAGGATGTAAAATGTTTAATGGTTGTTAAATAATTTAGTGCAATTAGTCATTGGGAAATAAATTAAAACAGCTGTTTAAATGTAAGCTGTCTACGTTGTGTAATTATTGATGATTGAGACCTTCTTACATCGACGACCAAATAGGATGTTACATCTAAGTAGCTTGTTCTGACTTTTTGTGATGAGCTAAAACAAGATGTCATTGGTTTCGCCTTAGATAAGTTATCTTTTCAATAACTTTTCTTGTTGTAAAGGTACCCTTTACAACAAGTTATTGTAAAGTTAACTTTCACATTGACTTTACATTGACTTGAAATTTGTAAATTTAATATTTTTTTTGCAGTGAATGCGTTTGGTGAAACCAATGACGTCACATTCAATTATCAGAATTTGTAACCAAAATTTGTAACTGTATTTGTAACCAAAATGTCTGACATCTGGAAAATCTGGAGGAAGGGACAAATAAATCTCAAGAAATCCCATAAAGTCAGTAGAAATCTTACAAATCCTAATTCTTAAAAGATTTTAAAAGTAAAATATCTTAAAATTTGACCACATAGGTTGAACCAGTCAGAGCTTAAAAATCTTATAAATCTCTAAAAATCTGCACCTTAAAATCACCAAAAATCTTTTAGATTTATACGTCTAGACTCATCAGTGTAATCCAAATTAAAATGATAGATGAGATTTGTTATCTATTATTCAAACAATTTACCAAATAACACGGATCATCATCTGAAATTGAATTTACCTCCTAGAAACAACTATTGTTCAATCAATCACCCCCAATAGCTACAAAGCAGTTAACCTAAGTTATTTACCAACAAGCGCCAAAAATATTTTCAAAATATCAAAAAAGAGCCAAAAAAAATATTAAAAATTTAAACCATACCAAAGTGGCTTTGCTCCCTTCCTACCGCCACACTTATATTTTGCTTTTAGTCTGATACAAAACACTCTGCAAACTTCTGATACCATTAAAATGATTCACTCGATAAAACTTTAATCTCTTTGTTATTAAAGTGTAGTACCCATGTCTGGAACACATTCGTCAATAAATAATAACCACCATCAAAATATGATGGCTCTATCACCTCACATTCGTGACCCGCATGCCATACTTCGATCAGCAGCAAACATTTTAATTTTTTCCATCAAAGTTGAGTGAAAAGTGTCCAGAGTACAACGAGACAAGTCATTAGCTAATGAAACGTAATGATTGAAAAGCCGCAATGGTTGCGTCAACACTGGACAAATCTTGTAATCCAATTGCTGCGATTAATCCCCGAACCAAATTTAAACCTGACATCTCCCGTTAAATCGGGGGACAAATCCAACTCTATTTTCTCATGGTCCCTCTAGGCACTTCACCCAGACTGGATTTTGGGGTCATGATTTTTCTTTTTCTCTTATTGGTTTCTAGCCATGGCTCTTCTCGTCTTTCACTCGTGTTTCCCATTTCGCAGAATCCCGTTTCGCTAAATGTGAGTATGATGCTCTAATTTGCACCAAACAGCATACGTTTTCATATTGTTTCCTATTTTTAGTTTAGGTGGGAGGGGTTCCAAGGGTAGGCAGATCCCCTTATAAGGCTAGGATGCTGGGATTGAAATTTTGGGCAGTTTACTTGAGTTTATTTCAATAGCATGGTGTATGAAGACAGGTAGATGAATAGCAACCTCTGTAGTATTAGCAAAAATGCTACATAAAGTCAATAGTGATATCACTTCACCAGAAATCAGGTAGGCTATTGAGCATTTACTGTATTTCTTCGAATAGTCCCCGCACTTCAAATAGTATCTGCACTCCGCACTTCTGGTTGTAAAACTAGTTGATCCAGGTCTATTTAAGTTCTTTTAACGTTTTACAACACTTAATACAAAGTAAGCAAGCCTTTTAAAGGCTGGAATCACAATGTTTTGTGCATAAATATCTTGGCAAACATTAGTTTTGTAACCGAAATTTGGACAAAAATTTCGTAATTTTTACTAAGATCGGCAGGGTTTATTCGAAAAAATACGGTATGTAATTTTATACACACAACTGACTATAAATTTTTATTTATTTATAGTCTTTTTATATTATTTCTGTATTTTTTTAAAGTTTATTCTCAGTTTATGAAATGCAATGGCAATTCAAAAACATTAACAGCCAATGTCTGATAGCAGAACCACCGTAGTGGCCACTAGATAACACTATTGACTTTATGCGGTCAAACATGGCGGCTTTGTTCGACCACTTGTCTTCTTACACCATTTTCAACAGTAACCCTTTGAGCTGCATGCACTTCAAACGTATTGGCACACCGTACCAGCATTCTGCGAAACAGGATTCAGGGAACCATTTTACTTCTAGGTTTTTGTTTTGTTGGTTGTCCGTTGTCCCCAATACCATTTTATGGGTTTGACTTATGAAAAGATTATAGACTTACGTGTAGATTTGAGTTCCATTTTGGATTGTTTAACGTTTTTTGTATTGTGACAGGTCGTGTATGGCCTTTGTAGCTGCTTGCGACCTAAAGCAATATCATCTCTCACTCACGTTAAATCCATCATATCCACGTCATTTCATCTTTATTTTTTTATTATACACATCATTTTTACATCCTTCTACAATTTATTTTTCCTCCATTTCTTTCTACAGCTGTTTCTCCTCCTGACCATCTGCTCCTGATACATATTCAATCGGAAAATGATTTTATAAAACAGCAATCAAAATTTTCTTCCACTGATCTAAGATTAATGACATAAACAAGCGATTAGTCAAGCACCGAGTCACAACTGCAGTGCGGCTTTAAGTTTCGCATTGACAAAACCAAAAAGTATTCTGATACATCACATAAGCCATCGTTCGTTTCATTTTGCTCTAGGGAGACGTCAACGCAAAGGTTAGCAGAGAAAAAGGCAGAAAAGGGGCAAGAAAAACGCTTACTGATCAATTTTTGCCGCATATCAAGAGCCTAGGTGAACATTTTTATATGAGTTTCCCTCAAGTCGATTCCAGACACATTTCTAGTGTTTTTGTATTCAAATATGCGAAGAAATTGTTTTTTTCTCTCTCAACAGTTAATAAAGTTTTACATCCGTTATTCAATTTAGAAGTTTGATTGATTTTTAAAGTTTGTGTGTGTGATTAAACTAATTAGTTTAATTATAGTTTCTAAATTCCTAGGTAGATGAAGAGAATGTAATCAGTTGCCAGTGGGAAATAGGCCATCGGACGCAGTAACCTCGAGTGAGTTTTGCACTCAGTCAATCAGAAGCACCATAAAATCTCATTGCAGAAACCAGAAATCGCGAATTTCAGAGGTTTCAAGGCATCCATTTTGCATTTGCAAAAGTGAGTCCAGATCTTATTTCCAGAAAAAAATAATATAAAAAAATCGTTCGTGGGTTTATAAACCACTCAACCGCTTTGCAAACAATAATGGTAGGTTCACACCGAGACATAACATAAGGAATGGTGCATTGTGGGATTAATATCAACCTGACGCAGCAAATTTCCTTACTTCAAATTCATTTTGAAGTAAGCTGAAACGTAACGTAAAAAGCTACGGCCAGCCAATCACAATCAATCTTGATTCAATGTTAATGACGTCACTTTTCCTCGTGTACTCTCTTTGGTTGGTTCAAATAAAATGCCGTAGACAAATGTGAACATGAAAACGCCATAATGTAACAAAATGTTGCTATGTTTCCTTACATTACAACTCAGTGTGAACCTACCGTAATACATTGCAAGTTGTACGAAAATGAAATTTAGGATTTATTATAATTTTGAAATGTTTCTGATTTTTCAATTGTTTTTGTGGATTTCTAAGTTTGAGGTTCATATTACAATAAAAATCCAAGATGGCAGATACCCTATCACCTTAATTGTCACACAGTTATTAATGGCTTTGATCATAGAATGTAGTGCCTAACATTCCAGAAAGAACACATCCCATTAACCTATTAATATTATTTTACGTGCACAAAAAGTTCACTATTGATAATTTACTATCTCCCACCTCCACCCCAAACACAAATCCATCCAACCCCAACCCTTAAAACACTCGCTTTTCCAAAATCCCAACACAATGCCCCAAAATAACAAAATCATTAAAACCCCATTAAAAAATGCACTTCTCATTATTTTTTATAGTGTTTACCAACCCCACGAACAAAATAAGTCATTTGAGCTTACAAACAATCGCATTTTTCATTTGGAAAACCAAATAATAAATTCATTTTTTTCCAGATACATATCTGTTCCCTTGGCTTGTAACTGGATAACTTATTATAGAATATTGCCTGGCTTTTTGCTGAAACAAGCATATTTTATAGATCAACATGTCTTTACGATTGCCGTCAATCAGTTGTAAAAGTATCTTATTGTGATCCTTTTGTATAAATCGCTTTTTATAACTCCTCATGCAGACAGCGACTGCTAGTTTGTGCCATCGAACCGCTGATGGGAATGGATGAGGATCAGTGGCTCGTTGCGAAACAGCACGCTAAAAAAAACTGCAATAGATGTACTTTATATCGTATAGATACCGCACTCCAATTCAAGCCATTCCCTACCCAAAATGAGAATGAATGTGTTGCCAGCAAATTGAAAGACTAACCATTCCACTATCCATAGCTTCCAAATCAAAAACTCTTATGGATTTTCGCCATGTTCCAATAAAGTCTGGCAAAAGTCTCGTGCAATGTGTAATAGATAAAGTAGTAAATACATTTTACAAATATAGAAAAATAATATTTGTAGAAAGCAAATTTATAAAGTTCTACCGAATGACATAAAACGAATTTCTAATATAGTAGAAATTCAATTAACCAAACATTGATTATCCTGATTGGAAAACGATATACCAATACTTATATTATTGAAATTTATTATCAAATGTAATCGCGAATAAACCAACCAATTGTTATTGATAAATATTAAATAAACGAATAACAAAAATAGTATTTATCAAATTATAACTTAAAGCGGTACTTTTATAAAATGATAAACACGAATTAAATCGGTACTTTTACAACTACGTTATTTAAATTGTTCAATCCATAAATCTCAATTTTTTCAAATGTAATTATCTGCCATTTTTTAAACCCACGTGTTTGTATTGGTTTAACTAAACCAATGTTTTTGAGGAGAAATTTGTCTCACTCGACCACACTACTCATTTTGACATCCATAAAACCAAAGAAATAAATAATAAATCCCTACCTTTTCTTCTAAACGCACCCGTAAATCAATCCGCCTCACTTATGGTGTTTATTTTCATCTTCTTCAACCATACCTGCAATTAAAAAAATTGATTTAAAAAAAACGTAATTTACATTTTTTTCTCGTTAAAAAAAATCATTAATAAACCTGAAGCTGACAGTCGTTATATTAAAAAAAAAAAAAAACTTCATTACCAACAAATACCTAAACATTTCCTATTTCACATAAAACACCCCCCCCCCCCCCCCCTCAACAAAAAAAAGAAAACTCAATCAACACAACGAGAAAATTGAAATACAAATCAACACCTCGTCATTGCCTTCCTTTTTATTAAAAAAAAAAAAAAAAAAAAAGGAAAAAAGAGGAAAAAAAAAAAAGAAAACAATTCCAAGTTGGGTCTCAAACACAAATGGAAACCTTGCCAAAACCTTGGCGCTTTCCATCTCCTTATCCTCAAAATGTCCTTTGCTCCATACTGGAATCCATTACCATGGCCAGAGATTCAAAACAAAGTTCTCTCCGACTAAATCCCTCTCCCACGTCCGTTTGAGTGGCATGCACAATTCCCAGTCTTTCATGCTCCATTCGCCAAATGAAACGATGTGCCGAAGCCTTCGTCCGATAGACACGCCGCTTTTCCAAATGCCGGCGCTGAGTTATTCGTTACAACCACAAGCTCAATGATCCCATTAGTTAGACTTGTTTGTTGTTCGCAAAGAATAAAAGCAAATTCACTAGACAATCCATTAGCTTCTGGGTGTAGATCTAAGTTGCCTACTTCATCATTAACCTATCTTAAAAGTTCCTGCCGCTCTTTCCTATCTCGCGATTCGAAAAATACAAACAAACAAAACAAACCGAACCGAATCAATTTCCTCGTCTCCGGGCTTTTTCTTTAAATGGGTAAACAACTACTTTTGTGTTAAGGAAATTAAAACGTAAACAAACCGAAATGTTATTACAAGAAATCTCTATTTTCTCATAACATTAAATAGAAACTTTATTTGGCAGTTTTTGAGTTTAGTGAGGACCTAAAGGTGGGGTAAACATACTTCTAGAAGCAAAAATAACCGAGTTAATACTGATTAATGCATGGAACGAAGTAAATGATGGATTGAAATGGTAGGTAAATGTTTCTCCATATTTGCCACTAACTTGAATAAGTATAATGCGCCTATCATTTTCGGTTAAAGCGGTCACGAGCAGTCTAACCAACTGCTCGGTTTATAAACGCAAGGTTGAATTATTGTGATCGAGATGCAAGTTTCAATTTTCAACGTAATGATTTTAACTTAGTTATTTCCAACAGCTAATTCCAAACACAAATTTAACATTTCAATGTATCTGAATAGGTCCGAAATGGAATAAATCCAAAAAGAAATACGTTCGAATTCGAAATTCCTCTGCTTCAAATCGGAATAAATCCGAATCAGAATACCTTCGAAAGCGACCAAACACGAAAAAAAAAACAAAAATATAAAACAGGAATAAGTTCGAAATTAAAAACTTAGCTCTTAATCTGATCCTCAGCATTAAGCAGAGTATTACCCTTAACCACAAACCACTATAAGTACTTCAAATACAAACCAAATGCATAACCCAGAATTAATACAACCTCGAGATCACCCACCCCCAAATCCTTTGTCCGGACCACGCACAGAACAATAAAATTTTAGAACCACAGAAATTGCACTGCCGAGTTTACGAGTCATCATATTTCCCAGAGTTTATTTTGACTACATCACCGCCAACTTGAAATAAAACTAAATTTCTCAAGCCGCTTTCAACTTTAAAAAGAAAAAAAAATCCTCAAGATAATTGTAGCAACACGCACAGCTGTTTTCATCTGTCTTGATAAACACGCAGACCAGATGTTTATTACGATGCATGAACGTTATGATAAATTCCTCGCAATAACTGATTTCTTTAATTTCCAACAATATTTCCCAAGAAATAAAAAAAATAAATTTCATTTCAATTCCCATTCCGTCTAAATCAATCATCATTTCAATTAAAGCAAACTTGCATTTTCTAAGCAAGCAAACACTTAAAATACAATCGAAAAGTACTCGACGAAGCAATGCAAGTAGATTCGTTTGTGGAATAAGTGCCACTTTTGTACAGGTTTTTTGACGCGGTCACCGCATCGACTGCATGCAAAGTAGGGTTTTGAAAGAAAAGAGAGGCCATTGGAAAACATTGCTTGCTATTGGGTTCTTTCCTAATTGCGTTCGGATGGGGTCCTTAATCCCATGCGATTTATTCCGACCGTGCTGGACATTGCTAAACAGAATTGACCACATAAAAGAAAATGCTACAATTTAACCTTTTAAGATTTCGTGTCGTAATAGAATAGATTAAAAGCACATTGTTGTTGTATTTAATCGATACTGAGACGCAAAAAATTTTTTTTTCATAAAATGTCTGGATTTTAAGTAGATTTTACTGTTAATTTGAGACATGCTGTTACATTTTTAGAATTAATTATTAATGGATTGCTCCGAATCTGAATAAATATTGTTTAAAAATTAATTTATGTAATTCCAGAATTTTTTTTTTATTTTGCTAATTGACTCTTAACTTGTAAAACAATTCATTATTAATCGCCAAGAAAGGGCAAAAGTGTAATTTACATGTATCGATTTTTTAACTTCAACAATGTGATTAATGTCGGCAAAAATGGAACAAAGGCTCGTTTACATTAATAACTTGTCACAATTTAAAATTACCGAACAGATATAAAAATATAAAAATAAACGAAACCCTCTTTTAAGCATAATACGGTATGCATGAAATCTAATTTGCAGACTTTTATAACGCATCACACATCTAAATATATCTCTATAAATTATTAATATAAATTATTAACATACCTAAAAACTGAAATAAATTCATCAAACACAAACGAGGTACGGGCGCGTCCATCTTGATCAACCTGCCATTTTTACCCGAATGACCTTGCGCAAGCGGCAATCCACTGAAAAACAAAGAAAAATGGCGTCGGAGGCCCTCATAAAAAAATAAAAAAATAAAAAAATAAATTATCGTCGACACGTTTCGATTTAAATTCGATCAAAATAAAACATCGGCGAATCAGAAATTTCCGGTAAACAAAAATCTCGGTTGTGGACTCACCGAGTTAAATCAGGTTGCATCTTTACCTAACCACGAAGCTTCAGAACGCGTGACTCATTTGGATTCAGAGTAGTGCCTCAATCTAAAAGGCAGGTGTGATGTTTGCAAACAGATCGCAAACTAAGGCCAAATATCCGAGCCGACTTTTACTGCCACATCGAAACGTGAACTAAATATCAATGATAATTCGTATTAATAAACTATACCTATCGCCGTTTCACTCAGACCGCTCAGACAAATCTCTGTCGCTGATAACACGCGGAATGAATTCACCACCAAGTCATCGCAAATTGCTGTAATGAAATAAAATTGAAATTAATTACCTATGCTTTACATAAACCAATTTTCTAGAAATGTGAAACAACGGTTTAACTTTGTGTGTAATCGCCATTTTTGTTTTTGATTGCAAAAATAAGTTTAAAAGTATATGTGAATGTTCTGCGTAAACTCGAATTGAACTTCGTGAACCTCGAGTTGGCTAATGCATGACCTTTTGTATATTTAAATGACTTAAATTACAGTAAAGTAAATGAAGAGCCGAACGTTTTCCGGTTTTTGGTGTTGTATTTCAATGGTGGATGGAGCCACTATTCATTGGTTTGTGAAGACGAAAGAGAAAAACTGTTAGTTTGTTGTATTATTTAGATTTCGTGCAACTGACGGTTGAACGTTAATCCGAGTGAAAATATACAAAATAAAATTTAAAATGGCAATACCAGTGTAACCAAAATTTCATTGATTATATTCTGTGAATTAAATAAATAAACAGTAGATTTGTTTCATGAAATTTTAATATTGTCGTGTCATCTATAAATTATAAACATCAAAATCCCATATTAATCAATGCATAAATTTAATTCACATTAACATTGGTTTAGATTTACCTTTATATGCAATCGATAAACCAAGCCGACCAACTGGCCCGTTAGCTCAGTTGGTTAGAGCGCCGTGCTAATAACGCGGAGGTCGTGGGTTCGATCCCCCCACGGGCCACTTTTTTTTTTCTCTTTAATTACTTGTTGAAAGTATTATTTACTTTAAGCTAAATTAAATTACTTTTTTGTGATGACTTTTTATAATTTTCTGCGACAATTTTACACCATAACATCAGAATTTCTCTGCGTAATCTTTTTTTTTGAACTGAATCCTACTCAAATATTCAAATAACTGAAATATTTATGCTTATTTTTCAAATCAATCTAAGCTTGAAATCTTATATCATCAAAAAACCTTTTTTTTTCCACGTTGCTAAACCTCGCTCGAATAAACTAATCAATTTTCTTAAACCTGGTGACAAGAAAACAATTTTTTCTTCTCCTTTCTTGTCACGGATAAGATTAGAGTCAACTCGATGCATTCTTTCTTTATTAAATTAGTCATTCACTTTTTTAAATCGATAATTTCAAATATTAAAGCAAATAAATAACTCACATCATAAAAAAAATAAGAAAAAAAGGTTTTTCATTAAAAAAAAAAATAACTTTTTCTGAAATTTAAATTTCTTATTAAAATTTTATTTACATTTTTTGCAACTCAAAAATCACAAAGCCATAAAATAGATGAGCTACGATAAAGGGCTAGAAAAGACTGAAATTACAGAGTTTGAAAGAGTTGAGCCAAAGCTGTGATTAACACAGGGTGTTCTCTAGTTGACAGCGCGCCAATTTTCTTGATGGATGGCTAGACAGAAAAAAATTCGACTTACAGTGGCGCCACCAAGCGTCTCTTTTGCATACTCCACCCTGTCTCAGATGCACACAGCAATTACTATTACAACATAGCTAGCATGAGAGCAGCCCTTCTTACAACAAACTTCTGACTACTGTGCTAAAAAACTGTGAGAAAAAATAACAAGACTGACACTTGAGTTATTTAAAACCAAAAAAGAAAACAAAACAGTAATAAATCCATATAATTTCCCTTTTAAAAAATACTCTTGTTTTAATAACCCTTTTGGTAGAATATGTTTAATCAGTGCCAAATTTAATTACCAGTTGTCCATTTAAACCGACATTGTGTTTACCCAGTCTCATCAAAAACTATTGTTACTTTTCCTTTATGCTCAGTCAACTTTGATAAAAGCCCGAGAGATTTTTAAACACAGATAATGAATTACATTTTCTAGTCATGTGAATGCACGCTAATCACAGCTTGCACGACACAAGCGTGTCCACTTGAATCACAACTCAAAATAATTGCTACAATTCATGCTGAAAAACTGGAAACACATTGGGAGGTCTTTCCTCGTTTTAACTCGCTATCAATACTCGCCTATTTTTTCAAACTAGTAAAAGAAGCCAACATTTTTAACCTTTTCGCATACTTAACATAATGTCGTAAACAAACAATTTTTAGTCCTTAAAGACCACACACGTGCATCATTAGGACCACCCTCAAACATGTGTTTACTATTTTTAACTGGTTGAATAAAAAATTGAAAAAAATCAAAAAAAAATTATTGAAATGTGAGACAGGAGGTTTTATGTGGGTTGTTCGTGAGGAAAATGGCATGCAATAATTTAGTTGCGAGTTTTTATTCACTTGAAATTAATGACACATTTGCATAGAGTGAGGCCTGTAATTATAACTATAATTTATAACCTAATTAATAACTCTTGTTCATTGAGGCTTAAAAATAGTTTGTAATTTACAGGTTAAAAGAACACGACAAGGGGTTTTAGATATTTAATAAGTAAATTAGGTTAGGGTACTCCCAACGGAGTTGGTTGTTAAGTTTCCAGATATTAATATTCATTTCCAAAAAATTAGGTTAAAGGGTTAAAGGTAGTTCATGATTAAGTACAGAAAGATAAGGAATGTCTTAACTACATTGAAATTTACCAATAACTCTTGTTGGAACTTCAATAGTTTGGTTTGAACTGGAAAAATAAAAGTAAAATAAGTTTCAAAATGTAAGAAATTTAATAAATTTATAGGATTACCATTTTATCCTTGTTGAAGTCTAAATTCCAAATTACCGCAACGTGAAGATTCAAGTCTTTCCTCTTTCTGTTACACCATAAATTTTTGTCTGCTCTTAATGTGCAAGAAATGCCTTGTTACTTCCCAGCAGAGTTTTTTTCTTTTTCTTTTTTACTTCCACCTAAATACAAGTAAAAAAAAATAATACCACCATCTCAATTGAAATATGGAGTGTTCCTTGGTGTGCTGTCAAGTATTTTGCCAAATGTGTGCTCCTTCCAATAGCTTTGCAACTTTATACTTCACAGAAGCAGTGGACTGAAGCCAGATCAATATTTTTACACTGTTGAAAAAGCAGCTAAGTAAGCCTAACACAGATATATGCATGGAATAAAGCCAAAGAATTGCAATTTGTAGTTTTCACATACAAAAAGTGCTGAATTCTTATTTAAGAGTGCAGAAAAAGAATATCTTAGATATGTCAAAGCTAATTGATGATTGAGTAATTAAAGATTGTTTTTTCAACAAAGATAAGCAAACCTCCATTAACTTTTCTTCTATTATTAATGTGTGGCTATCTGCTTCAAGGCTGAAAACAGGGTTTAGCACCATATTGCACTTTAAACGCGCTATTAGCAAGGAGTAGACCAAAAGTCAACAGAAAAGTATCATACACTTAACTAAATTATCTATACTCCCAACACACACATGCCCTCTTGATTCTTGATTAATGGAGCACAGAGTGAGGACTCTTCCAAACAAACAACTTGAGAGTTAAGTACTGGATGTATCTAATATTTCATTTCATAAACTAAAGTTCATGTTACCAATACCTTAACTAAAAATAGAATCTTTTCATTTTCGGTTTAAATTGTTGTCGAAATTCTGTAATGTAAGTTTTATTGTGTAATAGAATGACTGAAAGAAAGAATAAGAAACAAATATAAAAAGATAGCTGGAAATTTAATGGTTTACCCTGTTATAAAACTGCAAAATTTTGAGGTTCTTGCAGAAAAGATTGAAATATAAAACTTCTCCAATTCCCAGTGGGTTGAAACAAGTAAAATTCTTCATTTTATTTCATTTTTTTCCTTACTGGAAAATGAATGACCAGCTTAAAAAATAATGGTCCAAATAAAAGTCTTAATTCCCAATAAAAAATAGTTTTAAGCCTAATACAGGTTAAATCCAAACTCTGTCAATGAAGCTTTAAGAAGATTGACAGCTCTGCTGTATAAAGCTTGTGTTAAAAAAAGAGAATTTATTTGAGCAATATATTTCAAATGATGTTGCTTAAGACTCAGAGCAATCTATAAACAGACTATACAAGAAAAGCATTTTATAATGGCGATAAATAACTAACAGAAGCAACATAAAGTAGTGGAGGGTTGAAAATCTGAATCTAATCCAGGTCAGATTGCATGCTTCATTTTTACACCCCTTCTCTTTCTTTCCTAAGAAGCAGAATATAAAACGAGCCATCATTGTGTGACTGGAAATGGTGTGCTGTGGGAATCGATTGAAAGATTCCTTCGTCGCCGTCTCGATCGTTTGCAGTTGGGTAATAACGTTTTTATTTGGACCCAAGAGACTCGAGATTAAAATTCACTTTAGTTTTAAGGACTAGTTTCAATTCACAAGAAGTCACATAAAATTTTAGACAGCAGTTTTCAAGGTGATGAAAAACCTTGATGGATGATACTTTCAAAGTTTGTAACAGTCAGGAGTGAGTATAATAATATAAAAGGCACAAAATTAAAACAATTTCAATGAAATGCCTTAATAATTACATAGTTGTAGCATTGCTTTCTCTTTGTATTCTTGCAACTCAAAGCACTATTTTTTACTTCACAATATAAAAAGAACAAAATTATATAGAATAATCTTGCCACTCACAATCTGCTTACATCATTCACTTAGGTAATTGATTTATTACATTTTTGCAATTCTGTGTACGTAGAGAGTAGAGTTTCTGAAATGTTACATGACTTGATCGGGCCCAAAGAACACCAGCCTAAAGCCAGCTTTATGCTAGATGCAATACAGCATAAAAGCAGCACCAAATACTGGATGACTATTTGTTAATGAAACTCAGATTTTACAGGATGTCCAGCTAAGTAATGAGCCCGTTCATACAATAGGTAGGTAGCAATTGAAGAGCACATGGAAAGGAAATGCTATTGACTGTTTAAAAAAGCTGTAGGACATTCTAAACAGGAAACAGTAAAGAAACTTGTCACAATAAATTAGACCAACAGTTTTTTTTAAACATATAGAATAATCACGAAAAGGATTAAGATCCTTCAGCAATACTATTGTTACATCATCTGCTACAATTGCTCCTTTACTTCTTTTGTGATGAAACTCACAAAGAAGTCATTTGATGTCATCTTCTCGATATATGGACTCAAAGTAACCAATGGCCACTTATTCTTGACACATCATCACAAGCTTTTATCTTGTACCATGACAACTTGAAGAGATGAACCTTTCACCAACCACAACCGTATACTCATCTCACTCTAGTAAGAGGAAATATAATTAACATACCCGTCCATCCACTACAAAGAGGCAAACTGACAGTCGCACAATCGCCTTCGTTTGCCTAGAACGTAATCTCATTTCCTTATTTCCTTGCAAGGGACTTGGCACAGACAAGTGCACTGTCTCAACCAGTTTCTACACATCGAGTTTCGAAATTTTCTCTTTTATTCCCCTTTCCTGCAAACCTCAATTACTAATAAATTGCCATAAACGTCACGACGATGGATCTTCAAGTGTCCATTGACAAAACCACAAGTTAGTACAAGAAGTCGAGTGAAAATGTGCAAATTGTGGTTTTTAACTTTTCAATATCATGCGAGATGATGTCGATTAGCTTATTTCAATCCAAGCGACCAATATTCCATCACATTCCTCGCATATTTCTCTTTTGCAGTGTTGATGTAATTCCCTCTGACATGCGCAATATATGCATGCCTCGACGTTTTATTCGCTATTCGTTTGGCTTTGTTCCAAATCATTAAGCTGAAGGAATCCAGAAAAATGCATCATGGTCAGTCAGTCTTCTGCATTCCCCAATATTCAGAAATGGACTTTGGTATGGAAAAGAAAACATACCTTTTTGCATTTTCTCCACTGAAATTTGATTCGATTCAATTTCAAGTTTCAACAACTTTTCAAAAACTTTTTTAAAAAACTTTTCCACTTCCACATCCAATGATTAGCAGCACAAATGCAATGAATAATGTATAGTTATGTGTACATTTGCGAAACTATATGCTTATTGTACATTTACATTCAAAACATACAACTGCTGACTGTTCATACATTTTCATTCATTTTTCCCATTGTATATTCAACAAATTTTGGTATTTTGATGTAAGTTGCAAGCAGTGCATTTGTTCAATGTAAAAGATTGTTCTGTACACTTTACTTTTGCCTTGCAATACGGCCAAGAAGTCTTAGTGCATTGGAAATGTAGTGAAACCAGCATGTGCATACTCGTAAGTCTGCATTCAACTAATTCTCTCCGGTAATAGAATTATTTGCTAAAGAAACGACTCTGGGTTCTCGCTCTGTTGGCGCCAGCTAATTATAGAAGTTTTTGGCGCCGGCTGTGCCTAATTAAAGCAATAGAAACCACAAAGTAGCGGCAGAAAACAGAGTGAAGCGAGAGAAAGGAAATATTCGACAAACAAACGTGCAAAATGTAATCGAGGCTGTCAACATAACCAAAATGCAAACAAAAAATTACAATAGAGGAAAAAAGAAAAGTGAACATTTAGTGTATATTATGATTAGTGTGTGATGTGCAAATTGTGGTAATAATTCCCGCATTAATTATCATAAATCATCAGATAATAAGCTATTAGAAATTGTATTTGTATTTGTGAAACAATTTAAAAGTATTCTTAGCATATTATTGTCATATTATGGATTGTTCTTGTGGCAATTAGTATGATTACATAAGTGTAAATGTGTTTTTTTTCAGTACCGTAAAAAAAGAAATTATGTAATTACCTTTGTGTTGTTTTGAAGAACTGGTGGTGACATCTAGACTTGACTGTCTAAAGTTTCTTTGCTAGTGCAATACTTCAGCAATCTAGCGACAGGTGGTACAAAGTGTTGCACCCGTAGAACCATCTATTGAGAAAGTTAAGAGATTTTAGTCCAAAGTGAATGAATTGTAAGAAAATAAAATACCCTGAATACATTCCGTAATTACTTTTTCAATATAATGCCATATTCGACTGCCTATAAAAGAAATTTAAATCTCATTCTCCTTATGAATAGTCAAGATATATATATATACCATAGTTTGAATATTTAAATTGATACAAACAATGATAAATTTTAAATTTCTGTTTTTTTTGACAAGAAACCTTAGGTCCATAAATTACGTCACGCTGCCCAAGCAAGGGGCCACTTCAGATAATTATGATGGTTTGATCCAGAAAGGGATAGGGGTTGACAGGAAACGTGACAGAATTTTCCATCGCCCCTGAAAGAAATTTTCACGAGCCTATTAGCCTATGGCTAATAGGCTAGTGATGGTTTTGTCTTTGTGCCAGCCCATTCCACTGCTTAGAAAATCATAGTATTTTCAAACAGTTCTTGATGGTTCAGGTCCAGTTTCAAGTCTGGAAGTGAACTGTATATCAAGAAACTATTTTTGAAATGCTCCGATTTATAACAATAGTATCCCATTTGAAAATATTTTTTTAATTCAATGTATTACATTTTAATGTATTACATTAAAATGTAAAACCAACTGAATTTGTTGGGATGTTTGGAGATTTTTTTCAGTTTCTTCCCTTCCTGTTTATAGCATGACGAACAAGACCCTTAGGGGTTTTCCAAAACGTGATGGTAGTGTGATGATAGGTAGATAGGGTTCAAAAAAGTCACTTTTTAGTGTGACGTAATTTATGGATGCTCCCTTACTTACCTTTGGTCTACAAAAACTTAGTTCTAAAAGTCGATCTCATGTAAC
>JAQIXT010001008.1:0-20332 GCA_034700445.1 Stenotaenia linearis | reverse complement strand
ACAAGTGTGAACACAAGTGTTTCTGAAACTTGGCAGGTTTTGTACAAAAGTGGTTCAAGTGTGAACTAGGCATTAGACATTCCTCATGTTTCTAAATTGTTGCAGTTGTACACGTCATACCTATAGAATTTATCCCATTTCTAACAATTTTGGATTCTAAAAATGAACATTTGTTACAATATAGTGTCGGTTTGTTTGAAATATGGTCTCGATGTGATTCCGTCAACTCCCTAGACTGAGGAATGATCAATACTGCGAAACGTACACCACTGTTCGATTCAGAACTGTCTGAAGATCAAAAGAATAATCAATAGTGAAATTGAATCGAATGGGAATGCGAGTCAACACTTGCGAGTTTGAATTTCCTGCTGGGATTTTACGGTTTAAGTTAAATCCCTCGAGTATGCACTTAGCAATTAATTTCTTTGAGTATTTAATGGACTTGCTTCAAGGAATTTTTAAAATGACTGCACATTTGAATAAAATATTCTTCAACAGTTTTAAAAAATATGTTTCAATTTGGGTAGAAAAGCGTAAATAGATGAAATGAGACTTTCTAGTCACGCCAACATACTGGAGAAAAGTCTAATTTAATACTGTTTGTGGAAAACAAAACGTATCTTAGGATATAAATTTTGTTCTCCGCAAACTCTAATAACTGCAAAAGATCTCCTACGAAACCTTTTAAACTGGGTTCACACTCGAGTTCACACTTGTGGTAGAAGTTGCAGTAAGAGGAAAGTAAGCTGCATTGTGGGTGAAAAGTGAGAAGTAAGGGGAGCACGCACAGAAATGAAGTAAGAAGTTCAGTGAGTGTCTTGCCTCTAGCCAATCAGATCATTCATCTATCATCAAGTGATTTAACAGATGTCTCCTACTGCTTTTTCAAAATGGCTGACAGCGGTAGTTAGATCGGTGCTTGGGGTAACTCAAATGTGAGCCAATGTGAACCAATGTGAACTGATGCGATCAACTTCTCTTTACTTTTCCTTACTGCTACAAAAATTGCAGATGTGAACAAAGTGTGAACCTAGCTAATAAAGCCATATATGATAATAAATTATGCACATGGCCAATAGATGGCATTAACAGAACTTAACTCTAACAGGATATGACATCATTGTTCCTAAATTGCAAATGGCACATGTGCCTCTTCTCTCAGTCTAAAAAAGTTTACTTATATAAAAAGAGAGAAGAGATACAGATACTTATGATTGAGTGACCACATTTTCTCCTTGCCTTAGGGAAAGGAAAAAAATGAGGCTTAATCTGTATATTTTTCTTCTTCTATAAGAAAAATGATATCCTGTTTGTTAAACTAACTTCAGAAACTTCAGAGAAAAAAAATTTTTTTTTCAATGACTAAACGCACTTATGAATCATGGCGCTCTCGTATTTGAATTCTTATTTCGCGAATACCGTATTTCTTCAAATAGCAACAGTCGTCAAATTAACACCAAACTTCTGCGGTTGCTAAATTCATAATTTTAAGTTTACTTAAGCTACTTTAAGTTTTACAACATTAATAAGACTGAAATAAACCAGTTTTATAAAAGAACCACAATATTTAACTGTAAACTAACTCCTTAAGCAATTAATTGTTTTGTACATCAAAACTCATGATTCACGATAAGATCCGCCGGCTTTATTCGAAGAAATACAATATTAGATAATATATACTTTATAATTACGTCTGAAGATACTTTCTACTGATTAAATTAAATGTATAAAAAACTAGATACAAATCAAACAATAACATTCCATTACTTCTCACTTAGATCTCAAAGAGATTTTTACAAAACCATTTTCAACTCATTAAATCATTCTAGAAATTCCTAAATTATCCCACCTAATCCTTCAATTAAAATCGAATTAAAATTATGGGAACTTAATTCCCCAACCAAATAACCATTAAACAACTATCTAAAAACAATTTAATTTTTTCCTGACCTTCGGTGTCCTTTTGGTGTTGAAAAAACTTGGACTTCTCTAACTTGATTGACACCAAAGACCTTAAGCCTTGGTTTATTTATAATGACAAGAGTAAAAGTAAAAACAACAGAAAAAAAGAAGCAAACTGATAATTGAGGTTAAAACAGAAGCTCGTTATCTATGGTTTGGTCTTTTTCCCCTCCAAACTAATTACTCTTCGATCAGTCTGACCTTCAGCAGCATTTATCTTTGACCAGCAATCTCAGTTCTTTACTTATGAAGAATAACTTTCTCTTCCTTGTTATTGAAAATGAAAAACAAACATAACTTTCTTTCTATTTTTTGATTCTATCAATTTTATCAATTTTATCTGTTCTTTGTTTGCGCATGCCAGATTGATTCTCGCTAATTTGAGAATGTGTGCCGTGGATGAAACATCGATCATCGAATGTTGACATCAATGTCTTAAAATAATTGGTACATCGCCGATGGTTTGGAAATTATTAGAAAAATTATTGTCTAATTAGTAAAAAACAGCAGTTAAGACTTGTTTCTAAGGTATTTTAATCGCACAACTGTTTTTTCTTACTAATTTGACACCAGCTTTGATGTATCAACTGTTAAAACCAACTGTATACATCGACATACAATCGATACATCGCACAGCACCAAGTTATAATGACCATTTCACTTCTTAAAGCTACAAAAAGTAGAAAAGTGTTGTGGCTTTAGTCGTTAACGATGGTTAAGCCTTGGGAACGTAATTAAGAGCCTCAGATTAATTCTGGTGAGTTGCATGTTAAGCCACGATCATTAAGACCGCGGTTCTATTTTTTCCTACTTTGGACACAATTATTTTGAAATTTCAAGTACGGATTTACTCGATATCTCTTTTTAAGTGGTTCAATTTGTAACAAATGGCTCC
Organism: Stenotaenia linearis; assembly: GCA_034700445.1. Taxonomy (NCBI): domain Eukaryota; kingdom Metazoa; phylum Arthropoda; class Chilopoda; order Geophilomorpha; family Geophilidae; genus Stenotaenia; species Stenotaenia linearis. The sequence goes on along the minus strand of JAQIXT010001008.1, from coordinate 17,475 downwards.
CTAGATACCGAGCCTCCATCTTTATATTCTGTGCTATTTAGTGGCGATTAGTGTAAGGCTCTACTTTTAGTAATAAATGACGCCCAATCGCTTATGGCTTAAAGTCCTATTGTAGAAGAAAAAGTCCTAAAAAAATTTACTCGTATAATGTGCGAATACATTGCAAGAATTATCAAGACTATTAAATTCAGTGGCGCACGCAGGGAGGTGCATTAGTGCATTTGCATCCCCATAAATCTCGAAATTGTCCCTAAAATTGAAGAATTTTGCATCTTTTGGTATGCACGAAAGTGATAAGGTAAAGCGTTTACATCTTAGTCCAAGACTGCGCTTAGATGCAATAAAGAAACGCAATTGGAAACAAATACCTACATTTTGACTTAAAATTAAATACTATTTGGCACCACCAAAATTAATTTCCGGTCAATGCACCAGCAAATTTGACTTTGTAACATCGAATTTGAAAATACCAACAAAGAATTCTGTTTTGCACCCCGAGAAATTAATTTCTGCGTACACCGCTGATTAAATTTACTCTGTAATCTTCTAAAAGATTATTTGTGCGGTGAAAGTTCTAAAACATTTGCCAAGATACCAAAAATTACGAACTTTAATATTAGAACATTCCTTTTTCTAAGATTTTTCTAGAACATCATTGGCTATAACCGAAAAGCGCCTTGTGACGTCACAGATGCATCAACTTGTTCGATTAAATGAACAAAGTACAAATTAGTAGACAAATCCCTTCATTCAGACAGAATCACGATAAGTACTTATAATACACTAAGCAGTAATACCTTACAAGATCTTTTACTATTTTTAACATCCAATCAACCTAATCGTCAAATCTATTCGGATTGTGCGGTTTAATTCGATCAAACGCAGCCATTATCGAGACACTAATGCATCTGATAAGCAAATGAATCGTTAATATTACTTTAATTAATCTATTTCTATTATTTTCTACTTAATTAAAACCCTCTGTCAATCCTGCACGATTTTAAAAATAAAATATATAATTCCCCCTTTACCTTTAATGTTACCTTCCCTGCAATAACAGTAATGAAAATGTTACACACAACTGCATTGACCCGTGAAAAACGGAGAATTTGTTCTCCTAAGTGGCTAATCCAACATTTTAACAGCCTTTTTTACCTTTATTTCACTTAATGCAAGTAAATTGAGCAAACACTCAGACCTGGCACTTAAACCGAATTGAATTTTTAAAAAATTCAATAAAAAAAAATCAAAAATCTCTTTTTTTCTTACAAAAACGGGGGAAAAAAAACTTTCCACTCCGTTTAATAGCCTAACTTACTGAATCACAAAAAAATAATTGGCAATGAAATCAATTAAATCTTACAACTTTGTGATCCATTTTTTTTTTCTTTAAATTTAACGCTCCTTCATTTTAACAAGAAAACTTTATGGTTGGCTATAAAATGTGTGACATGTTGTAAAGCAAAATTTCCCCACACTTACCTGATCAGCTCGAATATTTCAGGTTTATTTCTTTCCCGGATCTTCATCCTGTCTTTCATGGCCATAATAATGTTGTTGGTTTTGTCTTCAGCTCCATGTTTAGAGCTTTTTTCAGCCGCCCCTGAAAAATAAAAAATAAAAATAAAAATGTGTCGTTCTCTTGATAAATTCACTCAACCTTTCTCTTCAGTCTAGACGAGAATAAATTGAGAAATGGTCGCTGAACGGTATGTTTTTGTCGGTTTTGAAGTAATTCAAGAAAATCAAGTTCGATGTATTTTTTTCCCAAAGAAATCTGATTCTTTTGAGTGATAATGAAAGGTGTATACACCAAAAGGTCATTTGTTTATTGAAGTCTTTATATGACCCATGGAACAATTTTTTAATTTTTTTAAAAAAATTTTTTTTTTTTAATTTTTTTTAAATTTTAAATTTTTTTTTAATTTTAAATTTTTTTTTTATTTTTAATTTTTTTTTTTGGTTGGTTGGTGGTGAAACTAAAATACTGTTAAAATCTAACCATTTTCTTAATTACAAAAAAAAAAAATTTAATATTTAAAAATGCAACAAAAATTTAAAACCTCTATACAAAATACATCTTTCCTCCATTTCAACCAAATAGAGCTTTTAACTCCACACCAACTAACCTACAGTGACTATCCATTAATTAAACTAAATTATAAATGATGCTTTAAACTTTCCTATTTAATCTATCTTTATAAAAATTTAATATCCTTTCAAAATAAACTCTAAAAGCTCCTTAGCAGCTGTGCAGTTCACCGGCTCTTTCACTGTGCCAAATTAATAAACAAAAACTTACATTTCTCTCACAACTAAACAAAAACAAGACATCCAACAATCCTTAAAGGTCAAACACTTTAATTAAGACCAAGATGAATCTGTTTCTTCTCATAAAATTAATTTTTATTCCTCCCAAGCAGCCAATTTTACTTTAACTTAAAGAATCCTCAAGTGTATAGCATGGCCCAATCAGCAGTAATGCTGTAAATAATTAGCCTGACAGTAAATAAAACAAATAAACACAATTTAAACTACTAAAAACAACATAAATACTAAAGTTAATTAAAAATACTTTCAACTTGTTAAGAAATTCAAAAACTTTGCTTTTACACTTTATTTTCTAATTATTTTTTATGACCCCCAACAGTTAGGCCTAAAACTTCATCATTTAGCCCATAAATTGCTGTGGCTTAGTGTTAAGTTTATGTTTATAACGAAATTTAAGCATAAAAATGGGTGAATTTAAGCAAATTAGCTTTTTGCACATTTAAAATTCTCCCTGAAAATTTCGTTTATAATTTACGTTTTATGCGACGTCCGGTTTAATTATACAAACAATGAAAGTGGACCCGCAAGGGAAAATAATATAGTAAAAATAGTTTTATGAATTTTCAATGTTGGAATTGTTTTGAATTTGATTTATTTCCCATCTGTACGCGGTGATTTTCGTTTTGAAATGAAATGTTTTAATTTACGATGCGCCATTAAGAATAAGGAATTGAAAAAGTGCAATTGATTGGATAAACGTTCGCGAGTGTTCAAAACGAACCGCGAGACTTTAAGGTAAAGAAACGTAAAGAAAAGCTCTGTAATGGATGTAAATTAATGCAGTTTTAATCTATGGTATCACAGTTGTCAGCGAAAGTGAGAAAATTTACTCTTTTTGAGCTCAATTTTATGCTATTCAGAGTTTATCTGAGATATGATCCACCTGAGCGAATGATTCACTGGAAAAACTCATTTCCCCTTATGCTTTACGCAATAACAAGGATTTAGCGATTTTCTGATGGGTTTTCCAGGTTTCTCAAATACTTGCATCACATGATTAAATTTTGTGATGCAAATTTTTTTCCAGAAAGTTTTCGATATTTTTGTTGATTTTTTAACGGCAATGCACGAGTTATTGGAAAACATTCTCTCATTATAAAACAATTACGAGCTTCAATATAGTGGGTGGTATGATTAAAATTGAGCAAATACCCCAACTTGTAAATACCATACATTATTGATGATTTACTGCTAATTATTTGATCTAGCAAGTCATTTTTTCAATATTTTAAATTAATTTTTAAAGTTTTAGCTTAAAATTAAAGAAATATTGAACAAATAGTGTATTTGCTTTGAATTTTAAAAACTAATGATCCCAGGTCTAAAAAATTATAGTAATTACTTCAAAAATGTACTTATTTATATAAACTTGCACTTAAATCTTTAGTTAAACTTTCAAAAATTTCATTACTTCACTTTAATCAGACCAGTCATTAACTAAGGAGACGCTAGAAACTCTGCTCATTAATGATGAGCGAGAACATGAGTTTGTTTGTACAATGAACGTCATTTTAGTTTAAAGTGATATTAAAAGTACTTTATAACAGTTCTGAAGTTTAACTTAAATTTTGGGAAAACAGTTAATTTCAGTTTTCAGTTGCATTGTTGACTTCATATCATACAAACAAATTACTGTGAATTTCAACAATTAAAGAGTTTCTATCATTGACAATTTTTATAAAATTTCCAAATAAAAATAAAAATATTTACAAAACAAAATTTTAATACCAAAACACGTTTTTAACTTTTATCGAACCAAAATTTTCTTCCAAACCAATACATCACAACTCAAATCAAATCCTCCCACCTCATTAAAAATTCACCATCAACTAAATCTTAAATTTAAAATTTTTTTCAAAATCCCAAAACCCCTTTAACAACCTAAATTCCATCGATCCCGTCCTCATTTCACTAAACTGCACTTTTAAAGTAAAAACTCAAAATAAGCGCTTTCTCAGCGTTTCTTGTACCTTATTTGTGTAGCGCGTCGTGCAAAATGTACTTACTTTGTAGGCAGTCTGCATTGAGCAAGTCTTTGCATTTTTCGTGGCATTTGACCCCACATTCGGTGCAGCGTACACCTTGACGAGCGATGCCCCACAGGAGGCCTTCACATTCATAGCAATACGTCGGCGACGTCGCCGTCCATAACACGAAATTATGTGGCGTTGTACTTGAGATCGGATATATCAATGCTTGGAGTGTTTTCTTGTACACGTGCATTTTCTACAAAAAAGTTTTTGAAAATTTAGTGACCAGAAAATAACACCAAATGAGACAAAAGGACCGAGCTGCTCATAATTTTTTTTTTACATTTTGATTTAATGAAACCAAAATAATTAAAATAAACTACCATGCCAAAACACTACAAAAAAATAACTGGTTTAATTTAGTCGATTGCATCCAACCAAACAACCGCAGCTTTAATCACGTTTTATCAGTTGACATTTTGGCATCTATAAATCGAGAAGTTGGCTTTGCTGCAGAATTTGCTCGTTTCGAGTGCATCGGCCCCACACAGTGCCCCCAAAATTTATTTTTTATACATTACCCACTCTGAAATGCGGGAAATCTGCAGTGCAACAGATAAGTAACTCAAGGATTATTTATACCCTGCTTAAAGCTACTTAATACTTGACAGCGGCCAAATTCATTTCCACACTTAATGCTTTTTAAAAAGGAGCTTTAAAGTGAAACGTCATTTTGGCACAAGAACAACTGCTCCATGTGCATTTAGGAGTAGAACAAGTAATTTTGTATGCAAGTAGTCAGAATGTATTTTGATTAAATTTTTTTTGAGGAGGAAAATTCTCTAACGAAAACAACAGAAGATTTTTTGAGTTTTATTGAATTTATTGTTAGAAATTAAAAATTAAAAAGTCTTTGATGTTTAAACCGTAAATTATTGAATATGGGCTTATTTACGTTGAGCATTGATACGTTCGCGATTGGATTATGGGTGTTTCGTTTATGGATTAACTAGGCCTTATTTGTTGGCAAAACTCAATCCGCTTAATTTTGATTCACAATCTGCGAATTTATGCAGGTGCATTACAATCGCATGAGATTTGATTCCTTGTCGCAGTAAACCATAAAAGTTGATTCAATATTACTTACACAGCACAAAAAAATGTTGAAATATTAAAATATCATTTTAAAAAACATTATTTCAACATTTAACATTAAATTAACATTGTCGTACGAACAACAAAACATCTAGAATTGAACGTTACGGATTTACAGTAGATTCAACGTTCATTCAACAACGTTCGTTTGTTTTATAAAATGACATTTTCAACATTAACTCAACATAATTGTGTTGTAAAATTAACGTTTGATCAACACTGAAATAACGTTAACTGGTTTATTTGGTAGTAAACCAAACTTCAGTTTGGTATTTGGTCTTATTTTTAAAAAAAAATAATTAAATTCTACCAAAAATCGTATTTTCTAAACAAATACAATTTAAACCTCAAAATTACAAAACCCAATTTCGACGACGAGCCATCTGGGAAAACTCCAAAGACTAACTTCAATTTTGCTTTTCACTGACTCACAAAGCCTTTCTCCTTTTTTTCTTTTTACAAAAACAAAATTAAAATTTCCAAACACAAACCTCCATCACTCCAACCTGCAAATTTTAAACCTGTCATTACTTCACCTTCCCATTTACAAATGGTGCCAAAACTACCATTTATTCCCGTGTCATGTCATTTGCTGAAGACAAGCAATCAAATGCATCTGCCACAGCAATGCTTATCCTTCTAACCTATCAAACAAAACTTAAAGCCAAACTCACTGCAAACACCAAAACTCATTTTAAACCGTTAAACTTCAACAAATTTCATTTACAAGTCACGTTCGCTCGCAATGATGAATGGCTTAAAGCCTCATTTTACTCAATTCCTAATATTTGACTTAAAACTATTAGAAAACGGTAAATTGGTGATAATTCCATTAAAACTGTTTCAATTATCACATCTGTAAATGGATTAATCCACAAAGTGGGTTATTTATCCCCAACTAAGAAATATATCCTCAAGATTATGCCATTAGGAAAGCATAACTTAAGGGAAATTAGATTACACGTTGTCATCGCCTTGGATTGATGAAATTTAGTAAAGCAATTAGCGTGTTTAACGTTCTAGTAAATTGCATCTGCAATTCCATATCTTCAACTATACGATCCAGGGAGAGTAGTTTAAACTTGAAACACCTTCATTAATATAATCTCACCGTACAGTGCATCAACAATATAATTAATCCTTAAAACCTCAAATTAACTCGATAAAAATAAAACCGCAAAATGGTTTTATTTGAAAAATAAAAATAAAAAAATAAAATTTTTTTTTTCAGTTTGGATTTTGTAAGTCTTTATTTTTCTCCCTGGATTTATGAGAGAAATTATTTCAGATTCAGTTGTCTGTCATCAGTTATTCATGAAGGAAAATGGGATGAAAAAAGGAGTATACTGTTTTGGCAGAAGTTTTCATTTTTCATTTTGTGACAGGACATGAAGTCACAAATATGAGTCAAAATGACACTAAGAAGTCAGGGTTTTAATAAAGAACTCTTTGCTTGTGGAAGAGGAAATTAAGTGACTGCTGTCAGAATGTATGTTATAGAAATGGTTGTGATAATTTTGGATGTTTGGATTTGGTTGGTTTATTGAATTTAAAACCCTTTCCTATTAAAATCTATTTATAATAACTTAACTTCCTGTACGGAGTAGAAATAGAGTTTGCGGAGAATAAAACCGATGTCTTATAACTTATAAATTCCATGTTAAATATAAGTTAGATTTATAATTAAAACATAAGTTTTGTTTTCCGCAAACTCTATTATCTTTTTAAAGTTATTTTATAAATGCATTATAAAATGCTTTATATAGAAATTCAGATTCAATTGCACTGTAAAATAAGTTGGTAAACCATTGTGGAATACATTAATAAAGTATTGTAAAATATTTTATTCATGCATTTTTACCAAAACAGTTAAAGTAATGCATTTAATAACAAATTTCACAATACCTTTGTAACTAAATGCATTGTCACGACGTTCCAACCCTTTTATAAATACTTTTATAAGCTTCCAAATGCATTTCTACTCCTTTAAACCAATTTTAATATTTGACATCCAAATATCCTTTCATTAGAAACCCCCAAAACACCCCGAACTAATCCCTTTAACAATGATTCATTGTCATTACACAAACTAAACAAACTGAATTGAAGCACAGCAGCAAATCAATTGCAATTTTAAGCCAACAACCCGACATCGACAGCTATCGATACATTCAATTTAACCACTTACCAGCTCTTCATCGTTGAGCGATTGTCTCGGCACTGCAGAGGTGAGGCCAGCATTCCTCTTGGTAGCAGCCATAGTCTAGAATTTCATTAAAACATAATAATTACTTAATTCCACATTTCCCTTTGAAATAAAGAAAAAAACTAAACACAGATAAAAACAGAAAAATGTACCTTAAGGACCTTCACCGATGAGTAAGCATAGAAAAAAAGATAAGAAATAAGAAATGAAAGAGAGGAATATAATAAAAAATGAGAAAAAATATTTATTTGTCACACGAAGTATAATAGACCCTCGTAAGACATTTCAGTGACAAGACTGTCTTGTAACAAAAGATTTAAGACATGCAGATCCATTCCCCCAAATTCAATTACAAACTTGCCGGTCTTTCGCGATGGATTCGAGCGACGTTATCTCTGAATTTATATGTAAGCCTAAAAGCATGTTAAGTGTCACGAGTTTTGTGTCGCGCAGATTATTTTTGCGGAGTGTTTTGAAAATACCAAATAAAATACTAACAATAATATTTTTGAAATTTCATGACTGGATGATTTCTGTTACTATGGCACCCAGTGCGAGCTATTGGGAGATTGCACGTGACGTTTGTTGGTTCCTATGTGAACGTCTGACGACTAGAGCTGAGTTTTAGGATGGTGGCATGATGTTTGTTATTTACTTTAGACTATTTGCTTTTTTTCTATTCTTTCACTAGGAGCCGCCCATAGATTATGTAATACGGTATGCTAGGGGGTGGGGGGTGGGAAGGGGGAGAGGTAATGAAATTTTCTTATGGAAGTGCTATGGAGGAGGAAGGTCAGGTGTTATGTAACACTTTGTATTGTAAACCTAAATAAAATCAGCAAAAATTGTGTTACACAATTTATGGATGCGTTGGGGGGGGGGGGGGGGGGGGGGGGGGGGGGGGGGGGGGGGGGGGGGGGGGTTCCCCCCCCCCCCCCCCCAAAGCGTTTTATTATTTATTTTGATTCTGCAACTAAAATTGAAGATTTAAGATGTTTTAATTACTTGCATAAATCCTTTTGAATCGAAATCATTTCTTCACAGAATTTACGTGCGGCCGCCATCTTGCCAAAAGTCAGTTGTTACTGGAAACGTCCGGCGCAATCTCTTTTGCCAGAACTTTAAACTTCAAAAATATACTTCGACCAGACATACACGCACAATCTCTCTAATACTCTGTTGTATCTCCATCTTAGTTTCTTGATGAATCATTAAATTAAAGCTATTTTGGTTGACTATTTATTGATTTTTTGGATTTCTTGGTGAATATTCTTTGAATTTATATGAATTTTCTTAAACGTCTAAACATTTTTAAGCTTCAGACATTTTCAACGAACTTTTACATATTTTCATTGAATTTTTAGGCATTTTCAGTGATTATTTAGACATTTTCAATGCCAAAACTCTTTCTCTACCATCAGACCTCCACCTTTAACTCTACTTTTCTTTAAAAATATTTTTAAAAAAAAATCCCAAGAAAAATTATTTTAAAATCATATTTTCAAAACACCATTCTGCACACCTCCATTCCCATCAAACTCGGGTCTATTTCTCACTTCCAAACGCACACAACTAAACTCCGCATCTTACCAATTCGCTGACCAATGGAATGGACTTCCTCCGCGGTCGAATATCCGGCATTGAGTCGATGGTGCTGTAGAACGGGTTGTCACCTGGTCCACTGAAAAATGAAGTTTTACACGATAAGGATGTGTCTGCTCCTCGCTCCATGTTCGTGCCAAATGCCAGCCAGGCCTTAATAACCCCTTCATTTAGTGTTAAATTAAAAAACCGACCACATTATCTCGTAAATATCATTACGATGCCCTCGTGTCAATCTAAAAACCCTGGAATTCCACTTACCCCCCTTCAAAACAATTTTTTTATTAATTTAGTTTGACATTTTATTCCGGCGCTCGACAGTCTTTAATAAACTCGACTTTTAAATATCTCGAATAAATCGTAATCAACTTTAACATGTTAACAAATGTGTCGCCCCTTTTTCTTCCGGCTCCCCATCCATGCTGGAATTATTAAATTTTTAAATTAGACGCCGACTCGACTAGATCGAGATTTTTTTTTCTTTTGTTTTAAAGGTGAGGGTTTGGGGATTGAATGAAGTTGACGTTTGTTTTGTTAGGTGCGAGTGGGGGAAGATTGAAATTTTTTGTGTGGGGTAAAAGTTTTTTTTTTATTTTTTTTTTATTTTTGATTTAACGGATATTATGTCATTGTTTGTTGTGTCGTCGTTGACGTTGAAGTTGATGGAAATAAATTTAGTTTGTGGTATTGTTTTTTTGTTTTGTGTGAATGTTTGTCAAATTAAGTGAAAATGATGAAAGTTGTGAAGAAAATAAATGAAAATGATGAAAATTTTTAGGAATTTAAGTGAAGATGATGAAGATGGTAAGGAGTTTAGACAAAATGAGGAGGCTTTTCATCATTTTAATTGAAAATGATGAATATTCTGAGGAAAATAAGTGAAAATAATAAAAATTCTGATAAAAATTAATGAAAATGTTGAAAATTCTAAGGAAAATCAATGAAAATGTAGAAAATTCATAGAAATTTTATGGTAAATAATGAAAATTCTAAGAATAATAACTGAAAATCTGCCAAACTGTCCAAAATTAATTATAAAATGATATAAAACTACAGTAGAATAAATTAACTTTAACCACTGAAAACAAGAACAAAACTAGAACAAAATACCTAAACCACGCCCCTACGATCAAAATTAATAACAACCATATTTATACCCAATCAATACATCTCCTATCACCACCCACTCATGCAACAAACAAACAAACCCTATTTAACAAACTAATTGCCATGGACCCATAATCACGAGCATTTCAAAAAATTCTTTTCACGCTCCAGAGCAATTCAGAGCGGCTTAATCAGATACTTCCGGTTCAATTAGCGGTTTCAAACTACGGGGGCAAGTGGTTCTGGATGTGTAGAACGAACCTCTAAAATTTCAAGTGTCTACCTCGATTCAAAGTGCCTGATCAGCTCGCTCTAAATTGAAGTGGAGCGCGATCGAAGCGTTCGAGACGTATTGCAGTGAAGTTCAGGGGCAGCAAACAATACAGCGAACGAGTATTGTAATTTTTGATTGATTTTTAGCTTTCTTGCCGTTTTGGTTATAACGTCCAAATTAAGACGTTTCTTCGAGATGACCAGAGGCTTAGTGGTCAGTTTGTCTCACACCCGAGTCACGTCTTTGTGTTGCATTGTCTGCCCATCGGCGTTGGACATAAAAAGACCGTTCTTGCGCACCGTGTCCCAATTTATATTACCCGATACCATCGTTGGTTTACGTCTTTTACATGTCACCAACACTTGTGGACACGTCAATTTAAAGTTTGGCTGTGGAGATGTCCTGTTGTTTGATACGGCTTTGTCTCCGATACCGCAGGCGAGGGGAACTTTTGTTTTGATAAGGAAATTGTATGTTGATTTTAGGGAATACTCAAATTGAATTTTGTATTAAACAATCTTTAAAGGTGAGGTCATTTGGTGGAGAGGGGGGGGGGGGGGATTCCAATTCTCTACCTCCTCGTGGTTCAGCCTGGGTATTTCATCTAGTGTGATGCAAAAGGGAGATCTGGTGCTTTCGATTGGATTGGGGTCATGGGTTTACTTCCTCCGTTGGTTTTAGCTGGCTTTTCTAGTTTTCTTCGCGTGTGCCTTGCTTTCTATCTTTTGGCTCAGGGCCGGCCTGAGGCGTTAAGGAGTGTTAGTGCCGCTTAAGGGCGACCGAGAGCAGTGGGTGCCACAAGGGCGTAACTAGAAATTTGATGTCTATGGCCAAACATCAAAAATGGAACTTAAAATTCAGAAATATTAGAAATTCAAGATAATATTTATGAAATCCAATAGAAATTACAATAGAGTTGAAGAAAATAGAAAAAAATGGAAAATTTCAAATTAAACAACTGATATTCAATGGAAATTGCATAAATATCGACAAAATAAGAACACCAATGAGCGATATTTCTGACTAAAGAAGAGCTTTACTTCCATAATTGCTTGGGCTCTTTGGATCCTTAGTTTCATTGGTTGTCCCCGACTCAATTCGAAGGTCTCGACTCATATTTAGATTCCATATTAGTAAATATGTTTGGATTCGTATAAACATTTTAATTCTTCATAATCTTTGCCTTGCCCTCCACAGCCACTTAAATACCCTCAAAAATTAAACCAAAATTCCCACCATTAAATCAATATTTCAAGACATTCAATTACCTCTACAACTCCTCCGAAAACAACTTTCCTGCAACACTCCATTTAATAAAAACCAAACAAAACTCGCACTAATTCCCCTCCACCAACTTACCGCTTGCATATTCGGTTACAACACGCTGCACAACAATGACACAAACACCAAACCATGTTCCTAACTCCCAAGCGTCATTGCAACCACTATCCATTTGAGACCGCATAAATTCAAATGCAAAACCAGCTGTATTGAAACCGCATTAAGTAACGTCTGTTTTGTTTATTTTCACCAACTATGCGGTATTTTCGGCGACCAATCCCGTTCCGTCGCTGCAAATACAACCCGGGGTGAGATTGCATAAAATATTCACCAGTCACGGCGAGATAAAATTTAAAAAATGTTAAAACTCATTAATTTGTGTCTTCTGAGCTTTAAACTTTAAACTTTCTTAACCCGAATCCCGAATCAATAATCACTAAGTACTCGTACAATTTGCTTGTTGGCAATTTGAAATTTCGAATTACATTTCGGGGTATAATTAAAAATAGCATAAAAGATGTGTTCTCATTGATTTGCACGTAAAATTCGTTGAAACATTCAAAACTTCACGTCAAATAATTCTTATTAAAGTGGCACTTTCGGTTTGATTGGATGAATAAAAAAGAAAAATAAAATTTTCAATTTATGTGACAACCGCTCGGTTTTACTAAACTTGCAATATGTAAATTAATGATTCACTTTCTATGGGTTTTTTCGTTGGGTTTTTGCAGATGCGAAATAGGTAAAATTTGATTCCCAAATGGGGAATTTGGTTGAGATGTGAGTATAAAAAAAAATCAAAATAAGAATAAAATAAAATGTAAAGATATTATAATAAAATAGCGATGCAACGTATGCGAGGTTTAGAATTGTTAAATTTATTATAATTCTTAAAATTGTAATAAGATAATAGCGATTTTTCGTACGAAAATAATACGAAATGCAAGAAAGCGAAATAATTTAATAATTTATTTTCAATTTAAAGTTTGCGACTTAGCGATGCCATAATTTATTTCTACAGCAGCAATATTTGAACATTTTTGCTCAAATTTCTTTTTTATCCACACTGATGTTAAATATATTGTTATTAATTATCATTTTGTATTTTTTAAACTCGTTTTTTTACAGTTGTATATTTATATAAGCCAGTCGAAGGCAGAGAATATAACTGGGGTGCGTAATAAAACCCCTGCGCTGGCACTGCTGTAATGCTATTGGAAACTGATCAAAATTGTATTGAGTTGAGTGTAGATGCCTGTGTAGAAAGGGCATAAAAGATGAGAAGAAACAGTAAACGTGACTGGTTAGGCCTGTGAGATGGAGTTGTTGCCAAGTGCCCAGATTGTGATTCTTTGTTTCTTCCTTCCGGCCGTGTCCAGTTGATGCGACACAAAGATTCGCAAGACCGGAAAGTTGACAAAATTGGAATGAAACCCAAGGATTTGCAAAAATGCGGGTTGGAAAAACAACTGTCTATCATTTTGTAAATATAAGTATGTACCAGTGATTTGATTAGCCCATTCATGTCATGTGATAAGCTAAACCAATCACGTTGCTTGAAATGCCTCTAGTTGTTAGAAAACGTGCTTTTCCGCACAGCATGAAAGTAGAGAAAAGGTTACAGAGAGGATCAGACAGAGGTGAAAGAGGTGGGTTGATGGGATTAACTGAAATGTAATTACAATTTCAGGACTCGTAATTAGGATGGATATCTAAAACATATAATACTATAATAAAATGGTGGTTAGGCTGATGGGACGATCACTACCGGATTAATACCAGAATATCCAACAGACACAGCAGGCGCATGCCTAAAGGCTCAAAAATTGTGTGTAGTAACCACAATTTGTGAATTTGATGCCAAATTTTCAACTTTATAAAACTACTGAAATTCAATAGAAACCGCAGAATTCAAAGCTTAAAAGTTAAAATTGAGTTTAATCTCTAAGATTAAGTGAGGAAAAAAATAAGTTCTTGATTATAAGTGATCGTATTTGATATTAAAACTTAAAACCAAAATCTCGATTTCTCTAATTCCCTAATACCGAGCAGCAGGAATAAATCCAATTATATCCACACACTCAACCCTAAATATTGCTCATTTCCATAGTAATGTGACACCATTTCATTTAAGGATGGTATTTAACACCGTAATGGTACCAGTTTACCAGACTTATGACACTAATTTTCTCCTTAATTAAGTTCCAACTGTACAATTTAAAACCCAATACGTGTCAACATGATTGAACATGTCTGAAAATAGAGAAAAAATCGGATTTGTCAGTGTGTGAAGTATATTAAACGTGTGGTACAGTAATCGCTCGTGTTTCACTTTTAAGTGGACTGAAAACATGTGCCAATTCAATAATTTATACATTTTTGGATGTGTTCCATATGATGAGGTACTTTATGTCGAAAACTATGATGTCGAGGGGCCGAAATTAGTCGAAAAAAAATTTCGAAAAAACAAATTTCTTATAAACTAAAATTTTGAGGAAAAAAAAATTTCTTATAAACTAAAATTTTGGGGGGAAAAAAAATTTCTTATAAACTAAAATTTTGAGGAAAAAATAATTACCGAAAAAACAAATTTCGAACGCATTTTCATTTCCTTATTTAAAATAAATTATTTTCAACACTTCGAACATTTTTACGACTTTAAAATTCCCCTATAAACCCCCCAACTCCCACAGCTTTTCCATACACATAAAACAGTCTTGTTTTACGCTTGTAAATCATCAATAATATACGACCCCCAAACTTTCAATTCGTTCCCAACTCTGTCAAATGTCACCACGTCCACTTAATTGCATTTGCATGCATCTGGTATGGTGTAAATTGAAGAAACAAATTTCCTTGATCAAATCTCGTAAAACCAGAGCTAAATTTCCTATTCCCCACAATAAAGTTACTTAATCCGGGTTAAGAAGCTGTCAAATGGAAATCCAGTGTAACTCAACACGTTAAAGAAGCCCTGCAGATAAGCCCCCTTTAGAAGATCAAAAAGGTCTTCACTTTGAGGCTGGTATTTGCAAGTTTAAGCTAATTATCGGGTCTCTTCTGAGTCGCACGAGATTGAGTTTGCATGTTGCATGTTAAAGAAGCGTTGACCGAACTAAATTCGCAACATCTGCGAATTTAGCCGCAGAATCCGGCAGATGGTGTGGTGTGAATTGAGGTTTTGAGCCGTTGTTGAGTTGGTTTGAGTCTTTTGAGATGTTGTGTTTGAAAAGATAAATCAGTGTGATGAATTGGTGGGTGACCGAAATTAGGTATTGTTTTGGGATTTAGAGTTCAGTGGATAATAAGTTTCAAGGGATTTCATGAAATTTAATTGGATTTCAATAGAATTTATTAAATATTAATGAATTTTCAATTGATTTTATTAAATATAAAAGAATTTTCAATTGATATTTGTAGATTTTCAATAGATGTCATAGGGTTTCAGAAGATTTGAAGAGATTTCGATTAACTTCATAGAATTTCAATGAATTTCAACGAGTTTCATAGAAGATTACATTAAATTTGAAGCTATCTCAATAAATTTCAATAGATAGCAATAGATTTCAAGAGATTTTAATGGATTTCAATAGATTGCAATAGATTTCAATAAATTTCAATGGATTTCAATAGATAACAGTAGAAATTTCAACAGATTTCTATGAATTTTAATGGATAGCAATAGATTTCAACAGACTTAAATAAATTTCTTTAAATTTCAAAATTCGTAACATAAAACTCAAAGAAATTCCACCAAATATTGACCAACTTCCAAACTACATTACTTTTAAATCTGATTTCTATTCTATAAATATAAAATTAATCAAAAACAAAATAATAACATTTCTTGCTTTCAACATTTCAAAAACACAAAAAAAATTCAAACATCAAGCACAACTTCCAACTACAAAACCAACAATTGAAGAAACACTTCACCCTCCCCACACACAGTCCAAAACCCCCAAATCCCCTCAAAACAAACCAAAAAACCCAACCTCAAACAAACCCTTCACAGCATTCAAAAACTTATGTTAACATCTCCACAATCTCCAGAATCTGCTGTTTGGCTTTCAAGACTTTGCATTTTCCTTTTTTACACCCTCAATGCTCTTTGGGAAACCACAATGTTTTTTCATCCAATTCTTCTACCTTCTTTCCTCCAACCCCTTTCTCATGTCATACCCCAGGCAATGCACTGGAAACCTCAGCACACCATTTCACTTCACCAGAAAAAATACCCAAAGGCACCTTTCCAACTGACCCAACAAAGGTCACATGACCGAAAAATTTAAAAAAAGATTTACAAAAATTTATCAAAATTTGCAAAAATTTACCATTACAAACATTTACTAACAATTTATAAAAATTTAGCAAATTTTACAAAAATTAAATGTATTGTAGACATGTAACAAACATTACATTTAAGATTGTAAAAAAAAACTTTACAAAATTTACCGAAAAGCTTTCGCTAAATCCGTAAATCTGGTAAATATTTTTTTAAAATTAATTTAATTATTATTAATTTTTGTAAATTTGATTTTTCTTTCATAAAAAATAAAACTCACCAATACAATCTCCCAAATTCCTCCATCTTGTTTCCCTAGTAATAAAAATAACTGCTGAGTCAAGAATTCCTATATCCACAAAGAAAGATAACCCCATATCTTTCAGCTACACCCATAAACAAACAGGATAAATAAAAATTTAATTTATTGATCCATTTCTATAAATAAATCTAAAAAATCCATAATTTCCTTTAGAAATATTTTTCACATTTTTTATAACAAAAAAAATTTTTTTTTGATCAAAGCTCATTTATTGCTCAATTATTTCCCTTATTACACGAGTTTAAACCCTCATGTGACACTTGCGCACGAAATACTACTAATTTGGTCGATGCATGACTTGGCAATAAGTCAAAAAGCAAATTCATTCAAATACCATTATTAGTGCTTTAGTAACAGCTGATAAACACATCGAAGATGTTCAATTTGCCTTATTAGGGCATAAAAATCCTTTTCTTGTTGATTGTTTCTGTTGAATCGCAGCCATTTCTAAACTTGGCCGCAGAGCATATTGGAAAGTAATAATAACCTCGCGCTGTGGGTGATATTTGCAACACAAATGAGGGATTAATTGTGTAATCAAAAGATGAGTATTAGTCAATTGTCTCTTTAGCAAACACAGCTTGATATTAATGTGTTGCTTGTCAGGTTAAGTTGTTGGAGAGCAAAAACAAAGGTGAGTTATGGGCGCGAAGTTTGGTTTGAGTTATTTTGATTGGGTTGGTGATTTATTGGTGATTTAGGGGTATTTTTGGAATTAAATTCCAATTTGCGACTCTTTTGTGACTGGGAAAAGCTTTCAGGGCCACACCGAGAGTTTAACCGGCAAAAAAAACCATATTTTCATATAATAATATTGCCAGACCGTCTATTATACTCTTTATTGCGTCGTGGACCACAGCAGTTATCTTATGCTAGGTTCACACCTGACGTAACGTAACGTTAACTTAACAAATTAAGACTTAACTGTAACTTGAGTGTGTT
>JAQIXT010001007.1:0-20362 GCA_034700445.1 Stenotaenia linearis | reverse complement strand
CCAATTTCTAATCCTTATTACTTAAATCAACACAATTAACATAAGTGAATTAATACAACTGAATTTTAAGCTTCTCAAGTTGCAACACCCGCCGATCCCACAATACATCCAACTCGTAGTCTCCGTCTATTTCTCCCGTCCAAACATCGCCTTCGCGATCCTGTGGAAAGAAATCATGAACGACCTTGTACGGAGCGCAATGTGTGGAAGCTTGAACGTTAGTGGTCATCGCCCCACACTGTGCGACGAACGTGAAGAGCCCACTTTTCGGCATCCTTCATCTTGCACAACATGTGGATCAGTGTTTGCAACGTGCGCTCCGATAAACCGTTTGACGACTGATGGTATGGCAGAGAGGCTTCCAACTCAATCCCATACCTCTTGGCAAAATTCACCATTTCCACTGAATGCAGTGCCGTAGCCGAGTCCGAAATTATTTTCTTCGGAGCTCCAAATCGCTCAAACAGGTTTCCTTCAATACTGAAATTGTTGTTGCTGCCATCATGTTCTTCGTTGGCTCCGCAACGACAAATCGTGAAAACAGGTCCACTATAATCAAAACGTATTTGTTGCCGTGACTCAATAAATATGGTCCGCCAAAGTCAATCGCGACGACAAGAAAAGGCCTAACCAGTATCGTCCTTGGGTTCAACAAGCCGTCCGCTTTGTGTGTATGGTAGTTGTGAACCTGGCACTGTTGGCAATTCCTCACCAACTCGTTCGTCTGCTTGATCATATTTGGCCACCATTTTGTCTGTTGCAACCTTGATAGATGCATCCGCATGACCGCTCTGAATGTATGCGTCTCGTATCAGCTCCGACGTCAACATCATCGGCACCACCACTTGAAACATCGTGCGTCCGTCTACCATTTTCATTTTGCGAAATAAAATGTCATTTCGAAATTCGTACTCTTGTGTGATATTTTTTCTACTTTTCTCGCAAAATTCATCCTTCTTTTGCTCTACACCGAAACGATCATCCCAAATTATCGTGAGCGCTGAAACTGTTTTCGATCGCAATTCTTCCTGCGCTCGAGACAACGCATCCGGCAAAACGTTATTCTTTCCTGGCCTGTGTTTTAAGTTGAAGTCGAACTCTTGTAGATCCAATATCCATCTGGCAAACTTTTGATTTATTTCTCTTTTTGTCGTTAAATGGGCAACCGCCCAATTATCCGTGACAACAGTGAATTTTATCCCGAGCAGATATACCCTGAATTTCTCTGTAACCGCCCAATGGACCGCCAAGCATTCCAATTCATTGGAATGTGCGAGTCGGACACTCCCTTGCTCGCGTACGCAATCATCACTAATTTTCCTCCCTCTCGCTTCTGTTGAAGCACCGCTCCTAAACTGTCGTGGCTGGCGTCGACGCTCACGATCGTTTCATCGTTTGACTGGAACGTTTGAATCCATTCCGCTTTCAACAAGTCCCGCCGTAAAACGTCAACCGCGTCCTGATGCACCGCTGTCTACGCGAATTTAATTTCCTTCCGAGTCAGCTCCGTCAAGCATCGCGCCTTCTCTGCGAAACCCCTGATGAATTGCCTATGGTAACCCGCGAATCCCAAGAACGCTCTAACATCTTTGGGACTGCGGAACCGTTGAAATCGATTAATTCCAGCCAATCGATCCGGATCTGGCTTCCGACCGTCGTTTGAAAGTAGAAGTCCTAAAAATTTCACTTCCTTCTGCAAAACCTGGCATTTATTCAAATGCAGTCTCAATCCTTTTCTCGCGATTGCCTCGAGCAAATTCTCGAACCGTTGCAACGTCTCTGGAACCGTCATCGCAGATTGTGCGACGTCATCCACGTATAGTTGAGTGGCGTCGATCTTCGCACAGATGCCGTCCATGATCCTTTGCATTACGAATGGAGCCAACTTGAATCCTACCGGCATTCTAAGTAGCTCCATCTGCCCAACAGGAGTATGGAACACAATCTTTTGCGTGTCCGAAGCTCGGAGTGGTACGGTGTAGTAAGCCATCGCTATGTCTACAACATTGAAGTATTCCGGTCTTCCGTCCAAAACCTGGTCCACGCATTCATCTATTGTCGGCATTCTACACACCAACAAGTCCACTCGGCTGTTTAATTCCCACAAATCAAGTACTGGCCGCCATGGTGTCGTCGGATGGAGCGGCTGTTCCACTGTAAATAAAGGAATGTTAAACGGCGACTTGGAATCCTTGCAGATTCCAAGTTTTTTCCACTTTTTGATCGTTTCAATCAATCGTGTAATGTCGCGTGGCGAAAATCTCCGTGGTTTTGTCCATATCGGTTCCTCAGAACGAAGAGATACTTTGCACTCTTCTCCAACGGACAGACCGACTTTTCCGTCTTCGTTGAACGCCTCCTTGAACTGAAGAGAATCCCATGTAATTCTGCTCGCTCCGCCACATTTACTGATTTATCGACTTGTGCTACGATATTTTCCACGTTCGACGTAAATTTTACTTCCGCTTCCGTCCTCCGAACTGCCGCGACCATCATAACTGTGCGATTTTTCTTTCGCACACGTTTCTCGTTTGGCAATTTCAATGTGCAACTTCCGTTGACAACCACATCACTCGTTCTCGTTGTCTTCATAAACGAATCCGTCGTCTGCGTAATTTCTTTCAAACTCAGCACGACATCGTTACTAAAATTCCCGACTTCCGACCTGTTGTCCGATGTGTCGAAAGTTTCGACACGCTTCTTGTAACAGTGTAAAAAGTTGCAATTCATCGTTTTCAATGGCTTGAACTCCTCCCTTTGATTGAAGAACTTCGTATTTCCCACTGTGTCAGAAAGCGCAAGTAAATTCTTCTGCAGTCGCCAATCGTTTCCGAGCAAAAACGGGTAAGGAAGAGAGTCGACGACCTTGACTCCTTTGACATCTGACTGAATTCTCTGGATTCGAAACGACAGATCTACTTCTCCATGGATCGGTCCGTCGCCATAAACACCTCTAACCCAATTCACGTGTGATGGTCGAATCTGCAAATGCTGTGGTAAGTACGTTTTCAATATTGCGGAATAGTCTGCTACCTGATCGAACATCGCTTACACTGTTTGTCCGATTTCCGTAATTTCGCAGTCGACGACCAACGACCCTTCACGTCGTTTGGTAAACATTGCCAAATTAGCCGTCGCCGTTCGCTTGCTTGGTTGTAAACATTTCCGCGCGATGTGGCCGAATTCACCACAATTGTAGCATTTCCGGGATTCCTCGTACGATTTCTTCTCCGGTTTCGCAACCTGCGTGGCATCCTTGTCTTTTCCGAGCTCGTCCCCGCATTTGACGCGACAATAGCCTTGATCGGTGTGACGAATCTCGATTTTGCAACTTCCTTCTTTGCTGATTTAGCATTGTCGAATGTCTTCGCCACGTCGATCAATTCATTCACCATCTTGCATTTGGCCGCCAACAATCCAAATTTGAGCTGTTCATCTTGGATGCCGCCCAAAATCAGCGAAACTCGATCACTTTGCGTTGCTTTATGTGGTGCTTTATTCAACATATTGTTTTTGCTGTAGATATACATGACTATTGACTTGGACGGTTTCAACACTCTCTGCGCCTGGAAATATACAAATTCCTGCATTTCCATTGCATCGCCAAATCATTCTTCCACGCCGTCGTCCATTCCTTCCATGTCATACAGTCTCGTCCGTCAGTTTCATGCCAGTCTCTGGCTTGACCTTTTTTCAAAATTTATAGGGAATTTATTGAGATTTTTGCAAAATTTATAGGGAATTCATTGTGAATTTTTGCCAATTTTACAGGGAATTCATGGGAATTATTTGCAAAATTTACAAGGAATTTATGGGGAATTGTTGCAAAATTTACAGGGAATTTTTCCAAAATTTATAGGGAATTTATGGGATTTTTGCCAAATTTATAGGGAATTTATTGTGAATTTTTGCCAAATTTACAGGGAATTTATTGGGATTTTTGTAAAATTTACAGGGAATTTATCAGTAATTTTTGCAAAATTTACAAGGAATTAGTTGTTTGAATTCCAAATTTCAATCAAACCTTCAAGTTTGATCAAAACTTAGGACTTTGGGATAAATTAATCCATTCCTTATTTTATAAATGTCAGGTATAGACAGTTTGAATTCCAAATTTGAATCAAATCTTCAAGTTTAATAAAAAATTAGGACTTATAGATCCTAATAAATACCTTAAAATCAATCAGACAATCAGAAATCAAGCAGAAACGCAGTAAAATCAGGTGAAATCAGGTATTATCAGGCGAAATCGACAGGTGGAAGAAGTTTAAAGATCCCGCAAGATCAAGCTCTTGGGATCTAGTGGGGCAATGATGTCATGCAATAGAAGCGATGGCCATGATTGGCTGAAACTTAAGATCAGCCCTTATTGATCACGCTGATCTCTCCCTTGTGCAAAACTAGTTCCACGTACGGATCTATAATTTCCGGATACATGGGTCTCTGGGGCAGGAGCTCATCTGGTAGCCGGTAACCCTGGGCTACCAAAGCTTGACCCACTTGCGGCACGACTCATGGGCGGAAAGAAATCGACGGGTGGGTGTCGCTCATTGGTGCCTAGGAAGCCCCAATTTCGCTCCACCCACGGTTGGATTGGTCGGATCGCTGGTGTCCCCGAAACAGTTCATGCAGGGTCCGGATCGAGCGCCGAGGCGGAGGTCAATCTGGACCCTGCAGTAAATGATTACCACCACCTGCAACACGCAGAAGTTCGTAATGCCGCCTCCGCTTCTCTATGCACGGCCACTTCATTTCTCTTGTGCTTTCGCACTTGAGATTTGTCATGTCTGCATTTTGAGCGGAGTTTGGCAGAGTTCCAGCTTTCATTGATTCGACAGATTTGTAGCAGTTTCTAAATGAATAAAATGACTTTTATTTATTTTATTTAAATCTTCCGAGTATTTTTGAGATTCGATGGGATGTCGTCGATTATGCCGCAGAGAGTGCAGCAAATGCCGCCGGATGCATGCTCCACGATCGTAGCTTTCGCTATGATCTCGAGTGTTGTAAAAGGTGCATTTGTGCAATTTCTAGACATTTCTCTTTTCATAAGGAGAAATTTTCCTGATTTATATCATCCGCCAGGAATCTGGCACAGTGACATCCATTTTCCCCATCTGTACGGAGTTTCATCGATTTTGCTGCCTAGTATGCACCCAATGCCGAGGAACGCGTGTTTCCCCGCTGTGGCTTGCGCCATGGTAAAACACGTGAACCGAAGCTTGGGGTTGCGCTTTCAACTTAGAGTTCGACGGTCTCCAGCTGTTCATCGCGTGATTTCATCATTGTTGCCGCAGTTTTTCCTACGTATCCGTTGCCGAGAATCGTGTGTTTCCCCGCCGTGGCTCGCGCCGTGGTAAAACATTGTGATTCGACGCACGGATATCATATTTTGATGCAGAATTTTGACGATTCTTCACGAGTTCCTGAATTACTGGTTTTCGACAGTGTTATTTATCATTTTTGGTGATTTTTAACATTTCGTTGCCCCTCTAGTACGGAAGGCCGGCGCATCGCCTGTCTCCGTTTCTTGATCATCGGCACTCACTTAGCTACTAACTGGCTGCTTCGTTGAAGTCTCGTCGGGAAAATAGCATCAGAGTTGCACTATGATAACTGCATGTGGCTTGGTTAACGTGATTGGGTTTGCCAACACGTACACACCACTGCCTCTTGCCTCAGTAATGACAATTGGACCAGCGTACGAATCTGCGAGCTTCGCCGAGTATCATTTACAGGCATTCGACTGGGGATGTGTTCGTTGCAGTACGAGATCACCAACCTCGAATAATGCGACCAGCCATCCTTTTTGGTAGTTCTTCTGTTGACGAGCCTGTGCTCCTTCCTTGTTTTTCAACGCACGTTGAAGCAGCAGATTCATCCGTCCAACCAGCATACGTAATGCGTCGTGAGGCTTTTCAGGGTCAAAGGGTGTGTCGTAATCGACTTCCTGGTCGTCCCAAAAAAGCATGAGTTCGCGTCCATACGTTAGCATGGCCGGCGAGTTTTTAGTAGAAGCCAATGGTGCAGTTCGGAGAGCGAGATTAAAATCACCAATGCAACGATCCGAATCGGTGTGTTCCCATGTGAAGATCCTCAGATGATTTTAATGTTTCGATTGAACCATTCTGTATAGTTCGTTTGTGGGTGATATGGAGTCGTATGTAGGAGTTTTATCCCGGACTCTTCGCACAAGCAATTATGAATTTCCGAGACAAATTGTTTCCCGTTATCGCTGACGATATATTGTGGCGTCCCATGAGTTTGAAAAATCTTGCGGATAACTGGGACAATTTTATCGATCATAGAGGAATGAAGTAAGGAAGAAATATTGCTTAAGGTCAAAAGCGGCTACAAAAGCCATATGCGACCTGTCACAATAACAATAAATTTTCACAATTCAAGAACTTTACACAATTCAAGAACTTTACACAATTCAAAATATTTACACAATAGTAAATTTTAACACATATAACTAGTCTCACACATTAATACCTCCAAATCAAGTCAGGAACAACCAACGAAACAAGAACCAAGAAGTGAAAAGAAAGAAAGCCAGGCAAAAGAGAAGGACCATGGCAAAAAACCAACAAGAGGAATAGACAAACCGTGACCCAAATCTAATTGAGGGCACCAGAGCTTTCTTTAGCATCACACACAGTGAAGTATCCAGGGGGACCACAAGGAGGTAGAGAGATGGGATCTCCCTCCAGTGGTTTGGAATCCATCCCCGAGCTTTCGACCGCTAGGAAGAGGTTCGCCTCCACTTCCGCATCTTGCGTAGGCTCGGGTGGGTCCTCGTCATCAAGATCGTAAGCGCGGGAGAGCGCATCCGCGACCGCGTTCTGTGATCCTTTCCGGTAAGTGATGGGTATGTTTTCCTGTTGAAGGTGCATCGCCCATCGAGCTAAATGGCCCTTTAAATCTTTCGCAGTCATGAGCCATGCAGAACTGCTGAACTCAATCGCCCAGACTACCGTTAAACATTCTAACTCCGACGTGCAGTAGTTAGCTTCCGCATCCCGAAGAATCCGGCTCGTGTAAGCAACTGGCGCCAAGTGTTCAGAGTCAGGAGCTTTTTGCAGGAAAACTGCTCCGAGACCATAAAAGCTGGCATCCGTCTGGATGACGAACGGCATGTTTAAATTGGGCATAGGGAGCACGATTCCTTCTGCAAGTAATTCTTTAAGTTTATCGAACGCTTTTTGACATTCTCTGTTCCAAACGAAGGTAGCGTCTTTCTTCATCAATCCATATAACGGTCTAGCGATACTAGCAAAGTCCTGTATCAATGGTGCAATATAATTTGCCATACCGACAAATCGTTGAACGATTTCTTCAACGATTTTCACCGTTCTAGGGACTGGAAATGCTCGAATCGCCTCGACGTTTTTAGGATTAGGAGCGTGACCCTCACTTGATACAACGAAGCCCAAGAAATCTACTGCGTTCGGACAGATAAAGGATTTCCGTGGTGATGCTGTAAGGTTCGCGGCTAGTAGGTGGCTGAAAACTTCCCCGAGGTGTCGAAGGAGATCTTTGAACGTGTCTGAGAAAATTATCACGTCGTCAAGATAAGCCATCGCGTATATATAATGTATGCCTTTCAACACTTGGTCCATCATGTTTTGAAACACAGTGGGGGCATTCGTTAATCCGAGCGGCATGCGTGTAAACATGTATGTATCCTCTTGTGTTGTAAAAGCTGTTTTTGGCTTGTCTTCTTTACTCAGCCTCATTTGATAGTATCTCTTACATAAATTGAGGGAACTGAAATATTTCTTCGATCCAAGACATGCGATGATGGTTGCTACCTCGGGCATGTGGTACGAGTGCTTGCGCGTTATCGCATACAGTGCCCGAAAATCGATACACAGCCAGTAGGTACCATCCTTTTTGGGGACAATAACCGTGGGGTTGTTGTATGGACTTTGACAGATAACTACCCAGCCATTCTCCACCAGTACATCGACGAGATCATTGAGGATCGCTGCCTTTGCTGGGTTCACCGGCCTTTCTCGTTGTCTGATCGGTCTTTCTGATTCTGTTGGAATCGTATGTACTACGGTAGGGTGGTAGTCCGGTGGATCGCTAAAAAGTGCCTCATCTTTCTTGATCAATTGTCTAAGCTTATTCTGTCGCGGATTGGACCGAATGCTGTGGGCCAGCAATCGATCTTGTAACTTCGGCGCAGTTTCTACGATAGCTTCCGGTTCCTTCCTATTCCGATATAATTTGTCAAATCTTCCAATCATTGCGCTAGCAAAATCCTTCGCAGTGAATGGTCGCAAGAAGTCAAATTGCAACATTGGGAAGTCGAGATGGTACCATTTTTTATTATAAGTGTCAATTATTATTTTATTTCTCCCCATCCATGACATCCCCATGAGCATGTAACGTTCCTGCGATGGTACTGTGTAAAATTTGACTGGTCCTTGTATAGTCTCGGTACCGACTTGGAGTGTCACCGAACCTGGAGTCGAGCGGATCCGGTCGCCCGTAACCACCCGTACAATTGGTTCGTCTTTGTCCATTCGCTCCCAAAAACCCAAGAATACCAGCATTGCACTGCTAATAAATGGCCGATTGTCCCCTGTGTCAAGCAACCCTTTTCTTCTTTGGCCCTCCACATTGAGTGATAAATGGCATAGTGCGTAGGATTACATCCTTCTCAAGGAGGCATATTCTATCAACCGGAGGGTCGATAACCGGAAAATGTGATGCAGGGGGCAACCGTAATGGTGCCATGGCATCTGCATTTTCGGTATCGATGGCCAAGAAGAGGTTGTCGGTCTCTAATTCATTTTCAGAGGGTCCGAGGGGTGGTATAATTGGCTGCAGGAAGTTATTCCAAAGTTTCCTCCAGTGCTTCCTGCGTCATCTCATTTCCCGACTCCGCAGAGTTTTCGTCCTCGAACATCGCGAAGAAGGAAGGAAGAAATACTGCTTAAGGTCACAAGCGGCTACAAAGGCCATACGCGACCTGTCACAATAAATTTACACAATTCAAGAACTTTACACAATTCAAAAAATTTACACATCGCGAAGAGGCCCTGCATAAACTTCATTGCGAATGCGGGACAGTCGTGTTTCATGTGGGGACCCCCACATTCAAAGCAACTGCCCGTTGGTTTTCGTGGTGCAGCTGTTGTCGGAGTCGTTGGCGGGGTGGCTGAAGCTGTTGGCGAGGGTGACGCCGGCTTCTTGCCGAGTCCTACTGCGAACTTCAAGTCCATTTGGTCCATTTCCAGATCTGCCAGAAGTTGTGCTGCATGTGCACCAGTTGTTTTTGCGCGGGTTTCCCAGAAATCCGCATGACCCACCTTGGCTTCTAGAGGTGTGACATTGGTCTGCAGATTGTCCTGTTCTTCCTCTGCAATGGTGGCTGCTTTTTTAGCGTCCGTTAATTGGTCCAGGACGCGGTCTAAATGTTGTTGGAGCATGGCCAAATCTTAGCATGCCACCGCTAACATTCGTGGATCGACGTTGTTGGGGTCCAATGTCACTTCTTCAATGGTTATAGCCATGTCATTTTCGGCCGCTAATGCTTGTTAGTGCCAATGGTGCGGCAGTTCGACGGCTTGATCGGCCTAGTTTTCAACTGGAGGATCTAAATACACCACCGAAAATAGGCAGATAATCAATTCGTCGAACGCCGGCATCATACCTGCATGTGTATTCCTGGCGAGAGTTGGATCACGGGTGGTCTTATCCTTAACCATTGCTGCAATATTATTTTAATTAAAAGAAAAATAAAAACAGATACTTAAAAAATGAAAATCGAAGGTGGTTTGGAAATAATTTCATCTAATTTATTTCGATTGCAACTCGTGCACTGTGAACTTCGAATTCGTCTGAACTTGGTGTGGCGATGGCAGGTGTAAACTTGTCGAATGCTTCAAGAGAAGTGAGACCTTCCTCTTTCCGACTTCCATCTTATACCTGTCGCTAATCCCGGAAGTGTGTGATGACGACATCGCCGAGGTGTCGTCAATCACCGGAAATCCTGGAATGATGACAAGGTGTTCATCGAACTTCCCCCCATACCCCACATGGCATGAGTCATCCCTTTTCCGTAAGCTGGCACTTAGTGGCCACTCTTCGAATTAACCATAACCGTCGGCCGGGGGATTGCTTCCGCCCAGGCAAAGATTTAATGCTTAATTCGGTTTAAAAAATTTGGATAAACCCCTACCGTTAATACTAGCCCCACAACAATTAGAAAAAGTCATTCATACGAAAATTTGTGTAAAATTATTATTATATACAGTCGGACCCGCCAGTAGCGACCTCTGCTATAGCATCAACCCGCTTATAGCGTCACTCTTGGTACGGTCCGGCCAAAAAGGTAGGGTTTTCTATGCCAAAAAATTCGGATGTAGGGTCAATTCTTATAGCGTCAACCCGTCTATAGCGCCCATTTATGCCCGTCCCGACGAACGCCACCCCCCGCTTGTAGAATCAACTTTGTCAAGTTTTGACGGATTTGAAGGTTTTTGGCTAAAAAAAAAAAACATTTTCAGCCATATTAGTGAAAAGTTTCTGATTTACGATACGGTACTGTAGCTTTGTAATTAAAATGTTTTCACTGATGTTTGTCTTAAAAAAAGCTACGCTAACACCAGATGGGAAGTTGGCACGACTGGGGAGGGGGGGTGGGAAGGAAAAAAGAGGTGTGACATTGGTCTGCAGATTGTCCTGTTCTTCCTCTGCAATGGTGGCTGCTTTTTTAGCGTCCGTTAATTGGTCCAGGACGCGGTCTAAATGTTGTTGGAGCATGGCCAAATCTTAGCGTGCCGCCGCTAATCATTGTTTACAAATTTGTTTACAAATTTATTGTTTACCTGCTAATAGCGTCAACCCGCTTGCAGAGTCAAATTCGATCCGGTCACTTGATTGACGCTGCTCGCGGGTACGACTGTATTTAAAAAAGAGAATTTGTTTGAATCACCTCATTTTCGCCCTATTTCATGTCATACTTTGTGTTGGGGCTGTCAACCCCATGATAACCCTATCTGGGTTTGAGTTCCCCGACTACCTTTGACCAACACAAAATAAGATTGTTGCGAATAAAGCGTCGGCCCCATTAAATCATCGAGTGCTAGCTCCCATGATGTAGAATGAAAGGCCTAGCTTTTACCCGCCCGAATGAATGGTTTTGGTATGCTTCTTCAGCGTTCCTGGTGAATCCACAATACCACCGCATGGTCATGCTCGATCACGGCATGCCCCCAGTTCAGCCGCAATCGCTACTTCGCAGTTTCCCTGGTTTGACTTTGATCACGTCCACTCATGATACGGCTCGCGATCCAATGAGCGCACATGGTGTGGTGTTCAGATTTGCACCCAACAGTATCAACCCTACTACCCTCGTTATGGATCAGGAGTTCCCGCAGCTTCAATCTACATCCCTTACGGAATCAGGAGTTGCCGCAGATTTCCTCTACCTTCGTCACCATATACGAAGTTCCCGCAGTTTAATCTGAAGCCTTCGGTGTTCTTCCAACACGATCCGTACAGGATCGACTGCGCAAGGGCCCCTCTTCGTTGTTTCAGCATGTGTCCGGTCCCACCATCACACGTTAATCCGAACAGACAAACGGGGGTCCTGTTTTTTCCCGCAACCCTCAGGACCGTTGACTGTATCTATCACCATTTAGAAGGGCACAATTGTCCCCCTTGCATGGGTCTTACCACAGCCTTGGGTCCCGCGAGTGCTTCGCACGGTTTTTTTTTAACTTCGTTGCCATCCACTAATCTAGCCGTTGGCGTGCGCAGCGTGAACCGCAGTGGCAACATGTAGTTTAGGGATGGGGGAAAACTATTACTTTCCCGCATGTAGCAGCGTGCGTTTCGATAACAGTTCCAGAATGGCCGACTCCCGCCCTTGGACGTGTGAACGTCCGAGTCACGAAATTTGACCTGGATGGGCCCCCAATTGTGACCGTGTTCCGAGGTTCCTGCCCCTAGGGAGGCTGCAGATCCCCGGTTCCATGGTGCACTAATAAATGAGTGACACGAATACTAGTTCTTGCTAAGATATTGGCTTCATTCCTAAACCGGCGAACTGCATGCATCTGTGACTGGTACGTCATGATCCCATGCAGATGCCGTAGCATTGCCGGGGCCCAGCGATAAAGATCCTCTTTGGCGGCTTACATTGCATCTCAACCAGCTGTATCGACACTTGTATCCCACTTCTCCATTCTACCACTTAGGTTCGGCAAATGTCGGCATAGAGAACGAATCAGTTGTTGTGACATCAGTCGCCGGAAGGATTCTCTCTGCAAGGCGTTTCCCTACCTTGCTTTATACAGGTGGATTGGTCACATACTTCCGGTTACGAGAGTATGGTTGTGACCAATCCCTAGCGGTACGACAGACAGTGCCGACCGGTGAGTCATCGGCGGTTCCATTTTAATATGTGATTAATGTCACGTGATAACATGTGAGGTTACTAGAGACTTCCTATAAATAGGAAGTCGATATTGTTGATGTTTTGTCTTTTAATAAAAACCACACAGACACCAGTGAATACTGGTATCTTTACAAATAATACAGATCAATTTTGTCTTTAAAGCTATAATTACCCTTATCTGGATCGTATACGGTAAATCTTCTGTCTTTGGCAATGGCAAAGTAATATTGTTCTCCGGAACCCGACTTGATCTGATGCCACTCGCGAGCAGTCTTCGTCGACAAAACGATGATTTTCTTGTCATACCACATTTCACTCTTCAAACAAAACATTTGTGTACTCATTTCCCCACTTATATCATTGTAGCAATACACATGGATCTGTTCAACTCTTTGACACAAGCGCGATAATGCTTTTTCTGTAATTCTTTTCTTTAACTTCGGGTTCGTGTCGACAAATTGGTTGTCAGTCAACAACTCATGAATATAGCAATTGGTGATTTTGTTGAAATCAATTTCAGACACCATAATCAGCAAATCCTCCATCCGTTCAAGCGGGTTTTGCTCGCCCCATTTCAAAATGTACTCTACAATACTGTCGCTCGAGTGATCAATAACTGCATACCGTATGAACTCTTTCATCATTTCGTTGAAAATTTCCGGTTCGATGTCGTTGTTGAGTAATTGTCCCAAATTGTCCAGCATGAATTTGAAAATATATTCTTGCATTTTCTTTTGTTCGTATTTTTTGGCCATTAACCAGACATCTGTGTAGTTAGACAGCGAAAGGCCCCGTATGAAATAGTCCCAACAGTACTTCAACAGTGCACAAACGTCCAGAATGTGAGCAATTGACAGGACTTCGCGTAGTAACCCTGGGTTTTTCTTCAAGGAATGGAAAACTTCACTGCCATATAGAAAGTTGACGACAATTTCCATTGATTCGTGGGAGTAGTCATGGAATTTGATGACACGTGGTTGTTCTTTTTCATCGACTATAACGGATCTGAAATACGAACAAGTGGCTGCAAGAACCGCGCTATGAGCTGCGATGACTCCTGAACTACATTCTATTTCAATGTCTGTGAGGATGTTCTCGTTTCGCAGTTGGGATAAACAGGTTGAGAGAAGGTTTCTTTGGTCTAGGATTAGACAAGGCGAATCCATTGTCTATACTTTAGATTTTTTTGATGAATTTCTAATCGATCATGTGTAAGCGTCGATCCATTTCATAGCCATATTTGATTTATTGTTATAGGCGATAATGCATTTTAATTGTTTGTTACTTTTTTTTATTCTTCTTTTGTTATTCGAAATGAAGTCAGAAAAATACTTTTCCATGCTGAGATCCGGCCTAAAATCAAACTGATTTGGGAACAAGATTTGAAACCTGTCACGATACTTTCATCATGCTGTTGTGTCAAAGAGAATTCTAAATTTTTTGAATTTGTTTCAGTTTTGTTGGTTTTTTTAATTTTTAAAAAATATTTTCGTCATATTCTGGGAAGTTTGATTTCAGTAACTTTTGTATATGGGTATCTCGTGACTATGAACTAATTGAAAATAGTTTTGAAGACAAGCATAGTTACGAAACTATTTTCAATTAAATGTGTTTTAATAACCTTTGTGTAATTAAGCCACTCTTGGGTTCCAGTTTTATCACTAATTTAATTTAGTAAAAGATTTTGGGTGAATCTTTTGTTGAGTGTTAAAAAGAGTCCACAGTTTAGTTGAAAATGAATAAACTTGTTTAATCGTTGAATTTACACACAACGTCTCATTGCTTTCGATATACATCAATTGCCAAGATATGACGCGCATGCGTCGACAATTTCATATTTAAATTATTACCCTCGACCCCCATATTATCGTACAACAAAAAGAAAAGGAATAATATAACAACAGGTCTGACCCAACAAACACCCCCTAGATTAATTCTTTTGTTTTTCCCTCAACCGCATTAATTTTCACAAATAGCTTTTTAACAATTTCCCCCATTTGTGTCCCGTTGTATGGCTTCGCCAAGAAGTCAGCCAACATCTCAGTGTTTGGTTTATGCGTCACCTTAACGCGATTCTCTCGCAAGACTTCCTTAATTAAATTTACCCTCCTGGTGAAATACTTGGTGCACATCTTTTGGCTTCCTGAACCGACCATTTGCACCACGTTCAAGTTGTTGCAGAAAACTTCCGCTGTTTCTTCGCCCTCTCTCGTCCCTTCCACGTCGTCGATTAAGTCCTCGAACCACACCGTCTCCCTTACACCTTCGGTTAGTGCCTCCAGCTCGCTCTCGCTCGACGAACTTGCAACCGTTCCCTGTTTGCGGGCCTTCCACTGCAATAAATCCTTTTCTCGCATCACTAAATACCCGGTGTACCCCTTCGATCCACTTGTTTGATCGAACGATGCGTCCACGTAGGTCGTAATTCCATCCTCGCCTCTTCCGTAAGCCAATCCCAAGTCGCTCGTGCCTTTCAAATATCGCAGTATGCGTTGTAGAGCTGTCCAGTGCATCACTTTCGGCCCTTTGTTGTCGTGATAAACTGCTCACCGCATACCCTATGTCCAGTCTGGAATTGTTTGCCAGGAACATCAGTCGCCCCAGGAGTTCCTGATATGCGGTCACGTCAAATTCCGCGCTGTCCTCATGGTTGTCCAACTCTTGACTTGGATCTGTTGGCGACTTTGAGATGTTGCACGTCTGCATGTCGTACAACCTGATTAAATTCGTGATATAATCTCTCTGATGAATCACGATCCCTTCGTTGTCCTGCTGAATTTGGATACCCAATATTGAAGTCGCTCGATTGTTTGTTTTCAATTCTACCGCTTCTCGAATTTTTTTCAGCATTCTTTCCTCGTAATTGTCGTCGCTGCTGACGGTTATCAGGTCGTCCACATGCATACCGAGCAATATGTATTGGTCGCCCTTCGATGAATAATAAAGACATTCGTCGTCCTGAGCTTTGTTAAATCCTGCTTTGCCCAACAAGTTACTCAAAAATTCGTTCCATTTGCAGCCGCTCTGCTTCAGGCCGTAAATGCTTTTTTCTAATTTGCATATTTCCCTTCTTGTTCCTTGAACCCGGCTGGTTGCTCCATGTACGTCTCTTCTTCCAGTCTGGCGTTTAAATAGGCAGTCTTTACGTCGTGCGTTTTCAGAGGTTTGGCATTCCTTGCTGCGAATGATACCAAATACCTCAGCGTTTCCAAATGCATCACAGGCGCGAACATGTCGCTCACGTCCACCCCCGGCCGTTGCGCACATCCCAGCGCAACCAACCGGGCTCGATACCGTCCTATTTTCCCTTGTTTGTCGTGTTTGATGCGGAAAACCCATTTGCATTTCAACACTTTCTTTCCCTTCTTCCGGACCACCAATTTCCATACGGCCAGTCGCTTCATCGCTGCCATTTCCTCTTTCATTGCTGATTTCCAATTTTCTTTTTCCCGCTGCTTCATGGCGTCTGCGTAGCTCGTCGGGATAATTATTTCGTCCAATACCATTGCGTTTTCCTTTCATTCCTTTATCCTCGCCGACCTCCGCACTCCACGTTCGACTAACTCGTTCTCTCTCTCTTCTAATTTTTCTTTATGTTTTTTTCCCATTTCCTGTGCTGTCGTGCCGGTTTTTCGACCCCTTTTCCTTGGTTGCGGCTCCTCTTCCTGTTCTTCCATTGCGTTTTCCTCATCACTTTCATTTTCCATAATTTTAGAATTCTCGTTTTCCGAATCTATCGTTTTGCTGTTTGTTTTCATCATTGGTTTCTTCCTGTTCGTTGTTTTCAACGTTTTCATTCCGCGTTTCTTTCGTTGCACCATTTTCGTTAATTTCTTCTTCCGTGTCCGTATCGTCCCTGACTAATGTCCATCCTTTCATTGCGTCTTCGTCAGTTGGTTCTAACTCACTCTCTTCCAACTCCACACCCAATTCTTCCTCAATGAACCTGACGTCCGATTCTTCTCGAACGTCGTCATTCGCTGGGTCGTAGATTCGAAAACGGTTCAGCTTTCCTGTGCGGCTCCCTTACTCTGACTGCTTCAATGCACAGCTCTCTCTCGGTCTCTTGCTGCGCATTCGTGCGGTTTTGAGTAGAAATCCATCGTTTCCATCAAAATAAAATGAATACGCACAATAAAATTGATCAATGTAAATGTAAAAATACATTTACAACTGCTTTACAATGCAAAAATAAACTTTACACATCACATTTACACCATATTTACACTTTGAAGGATGAAATTTACAATCTTTATCTTATATTTACAAATGTATACACTTTGTAAATATTGTATATTCACATTTACAAAAGTAAATATTACATTTGTGAACATTGTGGTCGTTAAAAATCAAGATATTTTTTAAAAAACCCGAAATCGTCGATTGATGGGGAACCTTGTGACACCGTCTGCGACGGAGATTTCATGGCGCCTATGCGGGAGAGAACAGACCATACGTGGCAGACAGAAAAACCGATTAACGACCATGCATGCATGTGAGGAGAAATTCGACGGGAACGACTGTGAACCATGCGGGATCAAGATGATCAGACGCGGCATGAGAATATCGACGATTCTAGCACCAAAAAATTATGGGATAATGAAATTTTTTAATTGAATTTATTGTAAAAATTGTGCAATTAAAACAAATAAAGAGTTTTTAATTACATAATGATGCATTTTTTTACAATTAAAACACTTTTCCTCGATAACTGTGTGAATGCTGAGAAGGGGTCGGCATTTCGGCGGTTCCTCACTGTCGATGACTACCGTAGCGAACGCGATCAGTGGTAATTAAACTGATTTCTAGGTCGAGTTGAGTCAAATCCATTTAGGCAAACCTTCTCCTTATTCTGAAGCCATTTGAACAAAAATAAGAATTTCGCTGGCTCTAATTTTCTTATTTTAACACGTAATTGTTGAACTTTTTCAAATCGATGGTTAGGCCCCTTTCAGTCGCTCGATCTAAATTTTATAAAATCGGTGGCGTAACAGAAATTGTTTTCACAAGACATTTGACCTCCATCCATTACGATTAGATGATTTATTTACTCAAAACCTATTTTAAAATTAATAATCACTCCAACAACGAGGGCACCTATCGTCTTTTTCAAGATGGCATCGGTAGAAACTGGCAACATGGCGGAATGGCACACCAGATTCGAAGTTATAAACTTCTTTTTCATTGTAATTAATACATATATTAAGTGGCATTTAGCCACTTTTCGAGTCATGATAATATTTTTAGCGACTTAGAAAAAATTCTTTTATGTCAAATATTGTGTCTTGAGTCTTTCTTTTACTTTTCTAAAAAAATAATCATTTCAAGGATTTTAGTTTTTATATTTGATTTTGATTTATTTTGTAAAGAATAAAGATTTTTACATGAATGATTGGCTATGTTTTACAATTAATTAAAACATACATTGTGACGGTTGAAATTGTAGAAACAATGTCCAAAAGCTGCTCCAGATGATAATCTGGCAGAGTTGAATAAAGAAAAATGCAGATATAAAATACTAAAATAACACACTTTTATTCTTTAAGAGAATAATACAATGTTGATCCCAAACATCCTGTTCAGTGGTCAAATCAGAATAGAAAATATACATAAAATACTGGCCTATTTATAGGTCAGTGATTGCACAATGACAAATGATCAATGACATCTGATACAACACATGATCAATCCTTTCAACTGAAAAAACCCTGGATGATATAATACGCAACTAAATGTAAACATGGATGACTTCATCTTCAACGGCGAGGCTCTGTGTCCGATAATTGAAGCTCGGCGTCCCGCCGATTGAGGCTCGGTGTCTCAATGAATCCAATCTCCATACTGTTACGAATAAATGGAGCGGGCTTCGTTGTTTTAATAAAGTATCTCGTTTATTAATCCTTGTTCTCTCTGAACTCAATACAATCGCAAGCAATCACTGATCAGTCCGCTTCTGCTTATATACCAAACAGTCAGCAATACCAAATCACGTGATCGCGTAAAAGATAAGAAGCGCGTGTTACGTCATTGCGTAACAAATCTTCCCCGCTTCGTATCTTTTTACAAAAAATATTTCATTTCACACAAAAATACACTAATAAAAAATAAAAAACCTTAACACCAAAAAACAATTCAATTAAAAAGGATACCATGAGCAACTTTTAACATGAAAACGTCTTAAGTTTTCGCCCAACTTTTGTATCATATTTTAACTTGAATTTATCACATTCTATCGCTTCCTTCTTCTCCTCTTCTTCCGTGTCTTCTTTTTATGAATTTCGTCCTTCTCGTTTTCTTCGACGTTGTCTTTTTCCTCGTCATCGGCAACCGGTTGGGACTGTTGTGTCTCCAAATCGGGGGCTCTGATCTCGCCGTTCTCTTGTGGCTCCGTTTTCTCGCTTCCATTGTCCAGTTCGTACAACATAAAACTATTGTCGCGATCGTCTTCACTTTCTTTCTCGAACTGTGATTCGTACGCCACTGCAGTCGGTTTCTCGGTCACGCCCTCGTCAGATTGATTGGTCGTTTCCCCTTCATTGTCGTTGTATCGATCGCCGTTTGTTTTTTTAGTGACGCTGTCGTTTGACTGATCGGTCTGCTCTTTTTGTTCGTCGCGGTTGACGATTGGCTTTTCGATGGCGTCGTCGTCAGAATGGTCGGTTGCGGCATAACGGATCAAAAATTTTCTCACCCGAAGTTCGTTATTCGCATCTCTTTCCTTCGTTTCCCGTATCTTTGCGTTGCATCCTTCGTCATCGCTTTCCACATTATCCTGTAATTGTTTTTCAGCAAAAACCGCCTCTTTCGCTTCTTTTTCGGCCACCGAACGCGCTTCTTGCAAACCGTTTTCCACGATTCGCTTCTGAGTTGCGCAGGAAATGCCGTTCGAGTGAAAATCGTATCGAGATTGGTCGAAAGAACGATTCTTGTTGATGTGTGACTCTTGCGCGATGAAATCGTCGTTTGAATTTTCTTTCTCCGGCGGTTCCGTCGTCGGCTTACAAGCAACCGAGTGGGAATTCTTCTCCGAATTCGAATCTGCGTTGGTCTTCGCTTCGTGTAATGTAAAACGACATTCGGCGTCGGAAAAAACGATTACGCTTCCATGACGAAGTTCGTATCGAATTCCTGGTTCCCCTCCGTTTTTAACACTGATGATCGTGTTTTGTTTTGATAAAATCTCACTCTTAATGAACACGAACGATGATTCGTCACTGCCGATGACATTTTCCTCGTAAAGGTTGGTCATCCTGCACAAATCTGCATTTTCGACTTCATTGTACTCCACGATCTCGAAATCTAATCCACCGCAAACTTCATTGTACTGCACCGCGTTCGGCGCTTCACTGCGCTGCACCGTTTTTGGGATTTCACAACTTTTCACCGTGTTTCGTTCGTCCGGCGTGGTGTTTTGAACTGTCACGTCTTCACAATTGTTTCGATAAGCACTTTCGATTGTTTTTCTCGGATCCGCAATGAGGTGTGTATCGAATAGTACATTAAACTTGGTTTCCGCGTCATCCACATCAACACACTCTGTCTCAAAAATTGGTTTTTCGTCAATTTTACTCTCGCGTTCTGAAAGTTTCGATTCCAAGTTTTTACACTTTTCTTCCAAATTTGCGTAATTCTCTTTCGCTTCTTGCAGCTGCCATTTCAAATCCTCGATGGATTCTTCATTGCAGTACAGTTCAACAAACGCATTTTTCAGATGTTGCGTTTGGCATTTCTCTTCCGGCACGATTTCCTCGCGTTCCTTGGTCTCGATGACGTCACTGCGTTCCTCGGTCTCGATGACGTCACTGCGTTCCTCGGTCTCGACGACGTCACTGCGTTCCTCGGCAATTGGTGATTTTGAAATAAATGGATTCTCGTTGTATTTGAACGCCATGTTGAGCTGTTCGATGAAATATCCGCGTCCAGATCCTCGTCCTCGTCCCCCGC
>JAQIXT010001006.1:0-20368 GCA_034700445.1 Stenotaenia linearis | reverse complement strand
AATTTTAAATTGTAAAAAAATGCTTATATACAATTTCCGATATGTCACGTGACCGAATTGTTTTAAGCCATCCCCCTGTACAAAAATTGAAAAAATACTTGATACCAGTCTGGCATTCAAGGTTTTTTTCCCAGATTCTACAATATAATTGCCAAATATACTCAAAACTACATGAGTATTTCCAATTTAAAAAAATTATTAATCGGCCGATTAATCGGCAAATTGCTTTAAATCGGCCGATTAATCGGTATCGGTTTGATCGTGAATCGGCCGATACCGATTAATCGGAATCGGCAAAAATTGTGTATCGGTGCATCACTAATTGAAACTATTATCAATGAACTTGGCCCGTTTGAGTGAGTATCGACACTCGAATTGAGCAAGGGTGATTGGCAAATTGAGGTCAAGCCAGAGGATTGGGTAAAAACTGCTTTTTACTCACCTCTGGGGC
Source organism: Stenotaenia linearis (assembly GCA_034700445.1). Lineage (NCBI taxonomy): Eukaryota > Metazoa > Arthropoda > Chilopoda > Geophilomorpha > Geophilidae > Stenotaenia > Stenotaenia linearis. The sequence goes on along the minus strand of JAQIXT010001006.1, from coordinate 19,917 downwards.
GACTCATGTTTAACATCATGCCCTTTGGATTGGTCAATGCTCCGTCCACGTTCCAAAATTTGATCGAACTGTGCTCGGAGAGGCGTTGTACGACTACGCGTGGGCATATTTGGATGATATTGTTATCGTCAGCAACTCTTGAAAATCACATAAAACATCTTGATGCAGTGTTGAGCAAACTCACAAAAGCAGGTTTGCATATTAACCCATCAAAAACTAAATTTTGTCAGAAACAATTGGACTTCTTAGGCTTCAGAATAGAGGTTAATCGCATTTCCCTGGACCCGAAAAAGGTTCAGCCCATCGTAGATTATCCAGCACCCACTGATGTCAAGACGGAACAACTGTTTTTAGGAATGGTTAATTTCTTTAACCAAACACTGCAGAATTTTGTTGTGGTGGCGAGTCCAATTACGTCACTTCTCAAGAAGTCGGATACATTTGAGTGGACAGCGGAATGCGAGACCGTGTTCGCCAAGATTAAAGACATGTTGCTGAATGTGGGCTCAATGCCACTGCCGGACTTGAACAAGCTGTTCGTTCTACATACTGACGCCAGTTGTGTGGGTCTTGGAGCTGCATTGATGCAGGAACGCGAAGTTGATGGAAAAATCACAACGGTTCCAGTCATGTTTATCAGCAAGAAACTCCATGGAGTAGAGAAGAATTACTCGGCAACAGAATTGGAGTGTTTGGCGGTCATCTGGGTGATCCGGAAATTCCGTTATTATTTGGAATACACCGATTTCACCGTTTGGACCGGTCACCAAGCGCTCAAATGGTTATGGCATTGAAGGAGCCGACTGGACGTCTGGCACGTTGGCAGGTTGAATTAATGGCGCATCGGATGACCATTGATTATAAACCAGGAAAACACAATGTCATCACCAACACATTGTCGCGTGCACCGATCGATGCGCCCGAGGAAGTAGAAGAAGATTTGTTGCGAGATTCACTTCTTAAATTCTGTCCGACAAAAGCCAGAAAGTGGCACTTCAAAAAATTGAATGGGTTATGTGAGGAGGATGAGGCTGACTTTGCCTTATTGAGCGGCATTTATTTGCATGACGTAAGTGATTGTTGCAAGAATGTGCAACATACACATGTGGAAGACACGCACCACATCAGCATTTTTGCAGCCTGCATAAATGAGCTGTTGAAATACGATCCTCCCACATGTCATGACTTAATTGTGGCACAACAAGAGGATACTTATTGTGGCAAATGGATCCAATGGTTGAAACACGATGTTTTACCACCGAATTTGAAGAATTACGGCGAAGTTCAGCACTTTAAACAGCGTGCGGAATCGTTCATCCTCGATAATGGTTTGTTGTTAAAGCACCATGCAACAAATGAAGACAAAATGGCTGATAACACCAACACGTTGAAAATCGTCATTCCCCATTCTATGTTGGGGAAGGTTTTATGGATGGTGCATGGGCACCCTCTATCCAGCCATTTGGGGAGACAACGGATATTACACCGTGCAGGACAACTGTACTATTGGCCAAACATACAGCGGGACATATTTTTTTGTTCACTACTGTCGTCAATGTCAAGCGTGCAAACCACGCAAAATAACAACTTGCGAAACCACATCACTTGCATACGCATCACACGCGACATGGTCAGTCGACCTGATGGGTCCCAAGCCACTTTCCAAGGGACGAAACAAATATCTTCTTGTCATCATGGATGTGGTGACGAGGTGGCCGGAACTGTATTCGCTTCAACATGGTATGGCAGATCATATCATCGAAGACATTGCACTTCGTTTTGGATTCCCTCAAAAGCTCATTTCGGATAATGGGCCGCAATTTGCATCGACAATCTATGCCGGATTCTGCAAAAAATTCGGGATTAAAAAATCATTGACTTCCTACTACCATCCGCAAGCCAATCATGTTGAATGTCTCAACTGTGATATTAAGTACGCACTGGCCATCTTTACAGACATCCACAAGAGATGGGACGAATATCTTCGCGAAATATCTTCACGAGGATTCTCACCGGCCTGTTTGAATTTCGGCCGTGAACTTTGAGTTCCATGGACATTGGACTTCAATCTCCCATCATCACTTCTACTCAATCCAAAGAATACACATGAATTTTTTTGACAGCTGGAAAGGATGATAGAGGAAACTTATCGCCACATGATGTCACACATTTTTTATCTCTGGATATGGGTATCTGAAAATGACAAAAATATTCCATTTACTAAATTTAAAATCAACGATTTAGTTTTGCAAAAATCTCATGTATTGTCCAGCACAGACAAAGGAATTTGCAGTGGATTATCGGATGCAAGAGAAGGTCCGTTTGTAATAACTGTGTTTCGGTGGTAATTCCTTCAAGTTGAAACGGCTGGTTGATAATGCTATTATCAAGTCAGTCAATGCAGCAGATTTATCTCCATATTTCACCGAATTTATCCAACCAGGGTGGAAACATGGCCAAACTGAAGTCGACGAATCACTCGGCGGACGTAACACGATTTTTCGTAATGCCGAGAAGAAAAAATTACCTGAAGCTTCATCGGCGGAAATGATGGTCACTGAAAGTGAGGAATCAGTTTCTGCGGATGATGCCACCACAACACAGACGCCACCGTCACCAACACCTGTGACTACCGACCTTGATTTCGATGAAAATGATGTTATCATACCTGTGGTGTCTTATGTCAGCATCAACATCAACTCAAAATGGTGATTCGATGTTGGAGAGGGCGGAAGAAACTGATTTGACAGTATTTTCAAATCAGAAAAGACAATCAGGCAACGAAAAACTAGTCTCAGCACGAGCAGGACTACGGCCGTTGAAGAAATGCCCATTCACCCATACAGGAAGAGTGAGGGCACACAGAGGAGTGTATTCAGCGTCTGCATCAGAGAGGTTATATTACAACTGATGGTGTCGATTCCTGGTGAATCGTGATAAAATCCTGCATAACCTGGAGAAAATGTTTAAGGGATCGCTGGATGAGGTATGAAAACAATTCTGATTGCATCAACAAGAGGTCCCAGAGAAGCTTGAGAGGAACTAAGCGCTTGGCCACAACATCACTACACAGTCGGAACGTCACCAGCTTTGTATGTGCAATGCTTATTATTGATAAGAGTGCAATGCTAATATACAATTCCCGATATGTCACATGACCGTACAATCTCTGTAAGCATTAAGTAAGCTAACAATCACAAAAAAGTGGATTGACTTGTGTGAGGTGGCACTTCCGGTGCCACACCTTTGGGCAAGTAGCCTGATTAGAATATCAATCACGTGATATTTTACCATCCCAAACCAATTTGTATATAAGCATTTTGAATTCACAATAAAGTCAGTTCGATTTACAGTCCTAAAACGGTCATTCGCGTCCTTATTGCTTACAAATTGTTTTGAGTCATCCTTGAAACAAATTGAAAAATTGAAAAAAAACTTGATACCAGTCTGGCATTCAAGTTTTTTCCCCAGATTTTACAATAAAATTGCAAAATATACTCAAAACTACCAGAGTATTTCCAATTTAAAAAAATTATCAATCGGCCAATTAATCGGCAAATTTTAAATCGGCTGATTTATCGGTAAGGGTTTAATCCTGAATCGGCCGATACCTAATAATCGGTATCGGCAAAAATTGTGTATGGGTGCATCACTAATTTAATCATTTCTTACAGTGATGCATCTGATGGTAATATTATAAATGTATTATGAGTGTTAACCCATAACCCCCATCAGATAGATCAGATCAGGTGTCATACATCTGGTTGGATTTACTTCTGGAGTAACTAATCAGTTGCAATTAGGTCAAGGTCACGCACAATTCATAATAGTTAACTTGCATTTTCAAATGCTTTTGGTTATAAAGGTTGAACATTAAACTCGCTTAAAATAAATTTTTTTGAAAGTTTGATTCCTATCTATTCATAGGGTATAGATTTTTCTGGTTAAACCCGAAAATACCCAAATTTTACCCCTGAATCAATTTCTTTAAATTCGGGTAGAACCCGAAAAAACACGAGAATACAAATTTTCGGGTTTGTGCTTGGGTCATGTTTCATACAGGTAAATCACATAATTTGACTAAATAGTGGCTGACTAATTGACAATTGGCTGGTTTTGTTAACTTTTAACATTTAATTGCATTGATAGAGCCTATTTAATTAAATCACACTGTTTTGAATGATTTTTATTGAAATTTTGTGGCTCTGCAGCTAATTTTTTCAATCTAATTTCAGCCTAATTTTTTAAAGAAAATTTAAATTTAAATTTTTTAAACCCGATTAAACCTGATTTGGAAAAAATTTCAAATACCCAATTTCTATCCCTGCCCCCACGGCAATTGCAATTAAGGTAACTGTTGATATCACAGGTTAGCGATAAACCGGTTTATTGAGATATCCTAGGATATCAACTGATAACTAGGGTATGGACTTTTCGGATGGAAAAAAAATTGAAAATTGGGGGGTAGAAATCGGGTGTTTGAAATTTTTTTCTAATCGGGTTAAATTGGGTTAAGAAAATATAAACTTTTTTTTAAAATCGGGCTAAATCGGGTTGATAAAATTGGCCGCAGAGTCACAGAACTTCAATAAAAAAACCTCAAAAATGACAAATTTCATTAAATAAGCCCTGATAAGTCAATTAAATGCTAAAATTGTCATAAAATTAACTAATCATCAATAAGTCAGTCAACAAATAGTTATCCTATACAATTTATATGTGGAAATCAAGATCAAGAGCAAACCCAAAAATTTGTTTTTTCGTGTTTTTTCGGATTTAACCCTAATTTCTAAAAATCAATTCCGGGGGTTAAAATCGGGTATTTTCGGGTATAACCCAAAAAATCCATACCCTACTGATAACTAAGGATATCAACATTAAACCATATTTATCTACATTGTATCAACAGATAAACCAGGATGATCTAAATTAACCTGTGATATCACAAGTTAACCTGTGATATCGCAAGTTAACCTGTTATATCACAAGTTAACCTGTGATATCAGAAGTTAGGAACCTATGATATCACAAGTTACTAACCCTTGATATCACAAGTTAATCTGTGATATCACAAGTTAGGAACCTATGATATCACAAGTTAGGAACCTATGATATCACAAGTTAGGAACCCTTGATATCACAAGTTACTAACCCTTGATATCACAAGTTAATAATCTATGATATCACAAGTTAGGAACCTATGATATCACAAGTTACTCACCCTTGATATCAAAAGTTACTCACCCTTGATATCACAAGTTACTTACCCTTGATATCACAAGTTACTAACTTATGATATTACAAGTTAGGAACCTGCGATATCACAATTTACTAACTTGTGATATCGCAGGATCCTAACCCTTGATATCATAGGTTCTTGATATGAGGTGTAGGATTTTTTTCGAAAGGATTTCTTTCGACAGAATTATTTCTCACAGGATTTTTTTGAAAATGACAATTTTCGAAAGGATTTCTTTCGAAAATGATTATTTCCGAAAGGATTTTTTTGCCATCCCAGCATCCTAGCCTAACAGACCCACTTGTACCCCCCCAACTAGCTCCTAATAGTCATTTCGAAAAAGTTCATGATTTTTTCAAAAAAAATCACGTTTTTTCAAAACAAATCAGGTTTTTTTCGAAACAAATCACAAATTTGTAAATTTTCAAAACAAATCACAAATTTGTAAATTTTCGAAACAAATCCCTTTTGAAAGAAATCATTTCGAAAACATCATAAGTTAACTCTTGATATCACAGGTTAACTTGTGATGGTTCGGATCCAGGGAATGACGTCATAAGGCCTTAAAAGGGTGTGCACAACGGAACTTATTATAAACGCGGGACAAGCGATAGAAATCGCCCCGTGGTAGAAATAATTCCGAGGATCCTATTTTATGTTAATTTCTGACTATGAGCAGGTTGAGAATATTGTCCGGAAGTTGACTCTCGTAGACTAATTAAATAATATCATTTCCATGATTGGAAATGATTTTAAGGATTTGGAACATTTTCCAACTTAAATAAAGATGATTGTTGATATTTTCTATATTTTATTAACTTGTAAAACGATGAATATTTCCCGAAATCGGGGGATATTGGCGGGTCGCCCGTCCGGTATTCGCTACAGCAGTTGGGCTTTGGCTGGACTGGACTATGCCATCTTAATGTGGGATGAATTCAAATGATGTCGATGTATTTCATGGGCCGATCGGAGGAATCGATTGTTCGATTCGCCATGTTCCGATCGCCACTGGTGACTTGTGTTTCAGCTGCTTTTGCGCTTACTATTCTGCTACTTGCGATATCTCTGCATTATGATCGATCCTAGAGTCTAAGTCGATCAGTTGGGGGACAGTAAAGGGGTGGGGAAACTATCCAACTAAATATTGTGTCGGAGCAACACACCTTAAGTTAACTGACACAATATGTGTCTACACAGATCATTAAGAAGCGATGATCTGGTGCTTAAACATTACAATTAACTATACAAAAGCAAGGGTTGATCCCATCAACCCACGGACCTTGACCCGTGGATGGAGGTGATATATCCACCAGCCGAAATAACACACCTTGGCCCGGTATCTGGGGAGTAAACTAACTCTAAAATAATGGTTGACAATGCCATTCTAACCAGATAACGATACAACTTACAATCTAATGATTTCTGTGGATGGCGGAGAGTAGGTTCGAGAGATTAGGACCGATAGGAGTGAGGTTCGACCAGTGTTCGAGTTGAGAATGTGTATATAATTCGAACAATTGGGCGGGAAATTCAAAAAGAGTTTAATATGAAAGTGTCAGAAAGATTGTGGCATAAGCGTTTTGGCCACATGAATGACAAATTCATTAGAAAAATGAAGAATGGAGACTTTGTGCGTGGATTGGATTACACCAGAAGTTGCAATGAATTGTGCGAAAGTTGCGTAAAGGAAAGATTACGAAGAAACCTCACAATTCGATTGATGGATTCCAATCAAAGGCACCGTACGAGTTACTACATTGTGATTTGATCGGACCGATCAAACCATGTACGGAATTTCTGCGAATTACGTATTAACGATTGTTGATGATTTTACGTGGAAAGCAACAACTCGTTTATTATTTGCGAAAAGTGATTCAAAATTAGAATTAAAACAATTAATCGCAATGTAGGATCGGGAAAACAATATCGTGAAGAAATTTAGATCGGATAATGGCAGAGAATTTATTGATGGCGAGCTACAAGAATTTTTTTGTAATAGAGGAATTAAACATCAATTCACGATGGCTCGGACACCGCAAAGCAACGGGATTGCGGAAAGATTTAATCGGACTATTATTGAATGCGCAAGAACGATGGTGATTGATGCAGAAATTCCATCGAAGTATTTGGGCGAAGTGGTTTTATATAGTACGTTCGTCGAAAATGCTTGGAAAAGATTGGAATTGGAATGATGCCAATAGAAAAATTGACCGGAAGAAAGCCAAATGTGAAATTTTTTAGAAGATTTGGATACCAGGCGTTTATACCCATTCCATCGCACGAGTGCAATAAGATTGAAGCGAAAGGAATTGAGGGGTATTTTCTGGGATATGCAAGATCGAGAAAAACTTGTCATATTGGCACAACTTTTATTTGTACTTGAACGTTTAAGCCAAACAAGACATGTGGTCTAGAGTTGGACCACCAGTCAGTGGGATCTCTGCTTCAGGGATTTAATCCCTTTAGTACCATTGGAGTTTGGCTAATCCCAAGACTCTACTATTGGGTTAAGGAAGGAGTTTGCCCATCCTTACCCACAATGCATCGGAAACCCCTATATAAATTTCCGTTTTTGCTCAGATCCCCCCCCCCCTGTTCTGATACTGAAACAAAACAAGGTTGACTGACTACAATATGGGTGATTGACTACTACAATCTTTATTGTTTTGGTTTACCAAGAAAGTGTATATATTGGCATAATATGTGATTAGGAAGTGTTATATATTTAACATCGTGCGCTTGACTGTTAATCAAGAAGTGCTAGATTAGTGTATTTGCTAGGGCCTTAGGTCCTAGCAACGGGTCAAGGCACGTGAAAAGGAAGCACATTTACCCTTTCTCGCGTGTGGTCAAGGCCACACCCAAGACTGGATTTCGGGAGGTTAGTTGAATTTCTTATCGGTTCTCAAGGGGGCCGTAAAGAGAGGTTTTGAGTCTCTCCATGTGGTTGTCAAGGTGACCACATCGACGGACTAGTGATAGTGCAATTCCTGCACCCCAATTATATTTGTGTCATCGCTTGATGATGGGGAATCGTTACGCTTGGATAACGATTCGTGTCGCTTGACACAACGCCACTGAATTCCCTTATAGTGAAAGTTTAGCCCGGTAAGTCCAAGTTACCATGGAAGACTTCAACCCTAGCCTCTTTACCTCCTTTTCCCCCACGTTCGAACGGTTGAACCTCACTTCTACCCATCCTAACCTCTCGAGTCTCCTCTCAGCAGTTCACGGATATCGTTAGACTGTAAGTTGTATCGTTATTTGGTCAGAACGGCATTGTAAACCATTGTTTTAGGGTTAGTTTACTCCCCAGATACCGGGTCAAGGTGCGGTATTTGGACTGGTAGATATATCACCTCCATCCATGGGTCAAGGTCCGTGGGTCGATGGGATCAACCCTCGCTTTTGGTTTAGTTAATTGCATTGTTTCAGCACCAGATCCTTGCTTCACAATGATCTGTGTAGGCACGTGTTATCAGTTAGCTTAAATGTTAAATACCAATAGTACACGAGATATAACAATAAATAACAGTAAGTACAATAAAATAGTACGATAAAACAATATAAAACAAGCAATTAATATAATACAGACATTATTTATCAAACAATCAAATCAAAATGTCAACAGAGTTACAGTTTGTATTAAACTTTTTAATTGATTTTTCTTATATAGCTTTTATTACATTACAGGTTTGGCAATTTAAGGACCCAGACGCATCTTTTTACAATGATTTCAATTTACAATGTAATTAAAATGGTTTTATTTTACGGTTTGTACACGTACACCAGATGATAATTTTTATTTGGGATTTTTACGCTTTTTTAACGTGTATGTTTCATTCACAAAATTTTTATTTTTGTTGACTAAGCTTTTCGACAACTCTCGTTGTCATCATCAGGTCTCGAGCCTGACAGTGGCGAGCCTGACAGGATAAGTCCCCACGCCGGAAGCAAAAATATGTTTGAATTGTCAAACTTCGAATCATCCAAAGTGATGACAAGATTGGACTTGTTCGAATCCGTTGATTCTTAGTACGTCATAAGTGACGTCACTATTAACAATTGTAACAAGATTCGTCCAACACCCAGAACCGGAAGTACGTCACATGATTGGCATCTTTTACTACAACCCTGTAGTGATCACACTGTCCACCCTTCGCTTCAGCCGCAAATTGAACACACCTGTTCCACTTCTGTCAACGCTTTGTGCTTTCACAAAGTTACGATAAAACCGTTTTCTATTCTTTATTTAAAAACTTCTGTAAGTTGTGGTGATTCCTAGTCCAGTCAGTTTGGGTAAAATTGACCTTTGATTGCTCGAAGGTGTTTCCCAGATAATGTAGTCGAGGTAGAATAATAACACAATTGTTTAATAAAAATAAGCCTTTATTTTTATCACACTTTTTCTCACACAGAAAATAACACTAATACAATTAAGGACTCGATTTGGGCGAGCGCTAGAATTAATTCATACAATTGAACTAATTCCCACTTAATTTACATTACAAAAAAGAACGCTGCGCTGGTTAAATCTTCGAAAGAGCAGCACGAAGTCGACTTAGCCAAAATTAAGCCGATCTGCACGCGATCCGAACAGAGAACACAGCGAAATAATGCAATAATCAAATTATACACTGAATGCAATAAAACGGTTGAGTTTGGCTCGGTTGAGTCGAAACACGATACTTAATTCAGCGATGAATTAAGCGGTAAAACAAACAATACAACGCAACTCAACACAACTCCAAAAACTCACGGTTACCACAAACAAAGCTTTCCGAACTCCGCACTCCTGATACGACGACACGCCAAGCTATCCTTGCTTGAATTTAAGGTCAAAGAGTTCCCTTCGCACTCTGAGCTTCCCCGAACCCAAAGGAAAGGATGATGACACAGTGGTGATCACTGAGAAGTCAATCCCGGACCTCAAGATACTGCCACTCTGCTCGGCGTTCGTGGAGTAAAACTCCATCAAAAGTTAAGACCCTTTTTGGAAACACTCTCAATGAGTGGCCTTCTCCTGCTTGCCCCCGGAGATCAGGGAACCCCAATTAACCCCTGGAGTCCGTAGGGAAATCCTGAGTAACCCCCAGAAATTCAGGGAACTGGACTATGCCTCTTAGTTAGTGATATCTCACCCCTCCTATTCCAGGAGAGCAAGAAAAACCTTTCGGCCCCTCTCTGTACGAGAGAGCAAGACAATGACTTGATGGAAATCATTAGCTATAAGTTTTGCAAACCATAACCAATGAAAATTTTATACCAAGTGAGGAAAATAAACTCTTATTTTCCCACGCAACTGATTCTCCCCCTGGCAACCAACAATAGAGCAGTCCAAACGTCGGCACATTTTGCTCTAGGCTGAAAGTTGACAAAACAGGAAATGGTATTTTAGAATTAAAATATCACTTTATTACAAATAAAAGCTTAATGCATACAACACAAGCACTTGAATAAATGCATACAACACAAGCACTTGCAATCCTCTTACAATTTATTACTAATTTTGTAACTCTTTAATCACTCGGTATCAAGTTGTTAAAAAAGTTACCACAAAGTAAATTGAATTTATTTCAAATACAACTAAATTTTTACGAATTCTCGAAAAATGGCTGAAACCCCGAATGGAAATAGATAAAAAGATGAAGATTATACGGATATCAGCGACGAAACTACGAATAAAGTTCAGGGCTCACTCACCCAGAACAAGTTAGATTCCCAATCCATCCAATTATGGATGAACAATGCAATCTTTGGCAACAGCGATGCATCACCCTCGGCCAAGATCCAGCTCGGTACCCCGAAGGCGCCAATCAATTTTACGCTTCTTTATTTATGGCTAGCTTCGTACACGGTAGAGTCACTTTGTCTGGAACGGTCCAGACCCCAAATGGAACAACAAGACAAGTCAACAACTTGCTCAACACCGCGAGATCTCCCCCCCTTATTGTTTTAGATGGAATAAATAAAGGAACCGTAATATCGGATTCCAGTTCGAAAACTCCTCCCGGTCGAAGACGATTATTCCACAACCACCAACAAATTGGTCGTTACCAAACAGTAACCTTCCGACTCTGCCCGTCCGAAGAAATGGTAGGATTGAACCAATCACCCTGCCAGGTACCGGTTGGACCAGTTTAAACCCGGAGGATGTCACCTTACCACCCGCACCCGTAACATCCATACTCCCGGGTTCAATCCCACCAATTGGAGGAGAAGGGTATCCCTTTCCTCCACCCTTTTGGCTGATCATGATTTCATACACTGGTGGTGCGAAATAAAGTCCCGCATCAACCGAGACTTTATTTCGCACCACCAGTGTACTAACAAAGTATCCCAACTGGCCCGAATTTTGGACCTGCTCCTTCAGCCTTCTCATTCGCAAACTTCGGGTCATATCCAGGTTTCGCTAACATGTATTTCCCAAGCGGGATTAATCCACCCCCTGCTAGTGGAAGTCATACTAGCCACAATCCCCCTCCAAATGAACCCTCAACTGAAGGCGGACACCATACGAATAGTACGGAGACTCCGGGCAAGGGAATTTTCCTCCCGATCAACAACAGATTAACAACCCCTCTCCTCAACATAGTGGGAATGGAACGCTCCCCTCCCAACCTCGTAGACAACAGGATCAGCCACCAAGAAATGACAATGTACTCCCACCTCACCCTCAACCCAGGGAAAACAACGACCACAAACATGAGTTGAATAAAGAACGCGATGTATGCGAAAAGATGAGACGACGAAGTAATGTCAGCCGGATGCAGAGGCAGGTAGCCCAACTACAACCATTCTCAGGAAAACGTGAGGATGCAGCCACCTTTCTGCAAAATTTTGTCAACGCCACAGGCACTGTCTCAGTCACCCCAAAGGAATTAGCTGATCGAATTTTGGCAAGCAGTATCCTGTGCGCCGCTCAAGCATGGTGGGAAGCCAGAAGACACTCAATCCAGACATGGGAAGAAATTGAAGCTTTTACCATCGCTTTTGGCCTCTCTCGGAAGATGCTGGAGAAGCGTTCAACAACGTACATTGGCAACCCAACGACACCTCAGGGACATTTATTGGTAGAGCGTACTCGCTCTTTTTAGGGCAGAAAGTTTATGGAGATAAACACGATTTTAATATTGTTTGGGGACAGATAGACCGTACCACGCAAATGTTACTTCGCGAATTAAAACAAACAACCGAGACGCTGACTGCAGCATACAACTTTGTTTTAGAGAACAACGCCCTTTTCGACGCACGAGACCCACTATCAATCGAAAAATTGAGTTTAGCGACAAATCACACCAGACGATCCTCTTCGTCCACAAGTCGACGCCACTTGTATCACGAAACACGAGTAAAAGATCACTCACGATCAAAAAGTATGCATGATCATGCACGAACCTCGCGACATGGTAGTCGAACTTCCGACCGCGACGGTCATCGCAAGCGTCACTTCTCATCCACTCCACGATTAACTAATACCATTACTCATTTGGGAGAAGAATCCCAATCCGAATCCGACGGCGGATCCACGACTTCGCAAGAGGACAATTGTGAACTAGTATTTGCTGCCAGATTTGAAGAACGAACTCGAAAATGCTATAACTGGAAAGCCTGGACATATCCGTATCCAGTGTCCAGAGCCGCAACTTCCATATTAACAACAAGCTCAACCCGGTCGTCCGGATCGAAAGAAAACCCGTTTTGAACCCATCGGTTTGAAGTCATCGGATACTTCTGAGCTGATTACGTGCCAATCTAACTCAAGTTTTAAGTTCAATCTTCAGAGGAACTATCCCCGACTTGTCTTCAAAAAACTCTACACGAGGGGAGACAGCACCGGTCAACCCCTAGGAACACCACTACAATTTGGAGATAAAGGTGTCACCGCTAATTTACTTAAAATGAATGAACATCTCGAAAATCAAGAAGAAAATCCCTTTTATAAGTTTCCGATCGTGGAAGAAGCTGAAACTAAACTTTGTGAGATTCTTCACAAATTATTGGTCGATGCTCGCATAACGGATAAACCATATATGGATGTTAAGATAAAAGATAAGCTGGACCAGCATTGGTCGATACAGGTGCGACACGATGTTTAATTGATGAGCACCTGTTAACTTATTTGGGATATTCGCCAGCGGATATTCAGCCATTACGAACTAAGGTGATAGTTGAGGCTGTCGGAATCTGACACCGCCCTTTAGGTAGGACATATCGTTCTACCCATAGAATGGGGAAATCAAGTTACCTGATTCCCATTCCTTGTACTACCAGGAATGGTAGCGAAATTAATTTTAGGACAAAATTTTATGCGATTAACTGGACTCTACACCGACCCTACAGGGCAAGAATTTCGCTGCAAATATCTGCCAAAATGGAATAGTCCATACGTGCATTTGGGAAATTCACAATCAACAGGTGAAGAGCCCCAAATAACTTCGTTACTTACGACCAACATAAGTAACTAAATATCAAACAATAGATCCTTCGAAATGATCGAAGAATTTGTTGCCGCACCTCCGAATATATCGGGAGATGAACAAAATTTACTCAGAGGTGTGCTAACAAGCATCAAAGATGTCTTTAGCAATAAGCCCGGATGCTGCCGGGTCTTGTCTCATAAAATACAGCTGAGCGGTCAGCGCAGGAAAACACCGTATCACATGTACAATCCTGCGAAAAAGGAAATTATGATAAATCTTGTCGAAGAATTAGAACGGCTCGATCTAGTTGAGAAAGCTTCAGGGCCCTATGTAAGTCATCCTGTGATCGTAGCTAAGCCCGATGGCACTTACCGTTTATGCATCTATTATCGATGGTTGAACGCCATCAAGATATTGGACACGATCCAAATGCCTGACTTACCAAAGATAGTGACTTATCTACACTCAGCTCAATATTACACCACTATCGATGTAGTTAAGGATTTGGCGGCAAGAGGCCTCCGGAGGGGGAAGCTAGGCCTCTAGTAGGGCCTAGCCTGGATGAGGAGCCTGACTAGGCCCAAAGTAGGTCTAGACTGGAGGAAGAAAGCCCAAAGTAGGCCCAACTCAGCATGAAGAAGGTCCTGACTAGGCCTGGAGTAGGCCTAGCCCTGGTGAATGTCTTGGTTAGGCCTCCAGTAGTGCCAGATGATCTTGCAGAAAGAGAAGAGAAGAGAGAGAGAGAGTTGTGCATCTAGTGAATGCCTAAACTACACTGATTTAATAGCTAAAAATGACCTAAACACATCACATTTGTTGGAACACCCAATGAAGATGACCCACAGGATACAGAGTAGCATGTGCACAGAATGGCACATGTTAAAAAAATTAGAATTATGCATAAAGTCCGTGCACTGGTAAATTGAGAGGAAAAGTGCGCGATCTGATTGGTTGGCATTGTTACTGCATTGTTTCTGCTATGTAACAATTCTTGTGTTAAATTGCCAACCAATCAGATCACGTACTTTTCCTCTCAACTTACCAGCGCACGGACTTTAGCAAGGCTTAAAGTAATAACAATAGAGATAAATGAACAATATTAATAAAATATAGCTAAAAGTATAGAAAACTGGCAATAGAGGCTGCAACAAAGGGTTATTATCAAGTTGAAATGGATCCGGAAAGCCGGAATAAAACTGCATTCTACACACCCAAAGGTTTATTTCAGTTTAAACGGATGCCGTTTGGACTGTGTAATGCACCAGCCACTTTTCAAAAAATTATGTTTGACTTGCTGGGCAGCAATGTCAATGGACACTTTGCGCTCGTTTATCTCCACTATGTAATTATCTACTCTAAGAATTACGAAGATCACATGAAGCATGTGAAAATTGTTTTTCAGAAATTTCGGGATGCCGGACTCACCGTTAGTAAAACTAAGTCCAAATTCTCCCATAAAGAAGTCACATTCTTAGGACATCATGTAACTGGAACTGGAATGACTCCAGAAAATGTCAAGCTTACTGCTGTAAAAGAATTTCCTTGACCAACTACGATCAAAGAAACTCAGCGATTTATAGAATTAGCAGGATTTCTTTGACGATTTGTACCGGGATATGCCGACATCGCCCGACCATTGTCCACTCTCACTAAATAGAACCAGAAATTCGAATGGACCAGCATATGCGAGAAAGCATTTATCGATTTAAAAGACGCGATCTCGCCAGTGCTGAACTCGCCAAACCCGACTTCAGTAAACCGTTTATCATCCGAACTAATGCTTCAAAGATTGGATTAGGAGCTGTCCTATTACAACTGGACGCCGCTTTAGTTGGCTCTCAGCAACCGCGACCTATCTCTTATGCAAGCTGTGTGCTCCAGGGAGCTGAGGAACGCTATTCCATTCCAGAATTGGAATGCTTAGCAGTTGTATGGGCAGTCAAGAAATTTCAACCGTTTGTCAAGTACACAACATCCACCGTCAAATCCGACACACAAGCTCTCAAATGGCTGATGAGCAACCCTGAACCTACTGGCCGATTCGGCCAATGGGCAGTAAAACTGCAATGCAGTCTTTTTAAAATTAATTATTGAAAAGGAAAGTGTAATGAGCAAGCCGATGCTCTCTCGCGTGCTCCATTACCCGCATCCTCGATTGCTAACAATGATTATGTGGAATCCACTAACATCCAGCAATACTGGCCAGAATGGACTACGAATAACAATGTAATCAAATTAAAGAATTTATCAGTCGACTCTGATAAGTGGGGATCCCACTCACAATATTTTGCAACGCTCACTGCTCAAATTTTGATCACGATGTCCCAGGGGAAGGAACTGATTCCATCCCAACTTTACACGCTGCGGTATCCCGTGTTCTGAAAGATATACCACCAACTCGCAATGAAATCATCACGGCACAATATAAAGACGAGTATTTATTCGACATCATTACATATGTTAAGGTCAAACTTGGCTCTCCTCATGATACTAGAAACGACGATTCGTTCTGGGATATTGAGGATGACTTACACTATGATGAATTGATTCCAATTCCTCCACGTTTTCGGGATAATATTAAAGCATTTCTACGAAAAATATGTGGGTACGCAATGGATGGAAGAATGCTCGTTTATTATGCCCCGATATCGGAAGAGTACCTAGGAGAGAAAATTTCAGGTTTTAAATGTGTAATTCCATGATCTTTAGTACGACGAGCGATGTTCGCCAGTCACGAACACCCCATGAGTGCTCATGGAGGCTACACGAAAACGCTATTTCGAGCCCATCAGATTTATTTCTGGGAAAGAATGGCGAAAGATGTTAAGCGATATGTCGCTGGATGTCAATTATGCCAGCAATATAAACCAAATCAACATAAACTGCTGGAGAATATGTGCCGCATAATGTGACATTGGGAAACAGTCTGCATTGACTTAATGGGGCTGAAACCAATCGGTCGTAATCAATTAAAATGGCTATTGGTCGTAATTGATCAATGTACGAAATATGTGGAATTACTTACTTTAAATACAGCAACTGGTGAAAACATCACTAATCGATTACACGAAGTTGCGTGTCGACATGGTCGATCTGCAAAAATATTAAGCAACAACGGTCCACAATTTATTTCGACCATCTACAACCACTACTGTAAGCAAGCTGGAATCCAGGTTGCCCACACTAGCACTTACTACGCTCAGGCGAATCCCACAGAACGAGCTAATCACGATTTAAAAGTGATGATAGCTATCTTCACCGATATTCACACTAAATGGCCACTGCACCTAAATGACTTCGCGATTGCAATGCAGACAGCCATCTCCGGAGCACTCGGTTCGTTAAAAACGTACATACCATCAAGGTGGCACACAAAAACATGTACGACCGAATAAGAAAAAAACTACGAGCGACATCGGCGACAACATAATCAAAAATACACTATTGTTGACTTTGATATTGGGGATTATGTCTGGAAGAAAACACATCATCTATCGGATGCCGATAAACAATTTTCGGCCAGCATGGCACCTCTTCGCAATGGACCATGGGTGATAATTGAGAAATTAGGCGGAAACGCCTTTCGTCTAGAAAAATTAAAAAATGGAAAGATTGAACCATCAGTCAACATCAAGGATTTACTTCCTTACATACCCGAATACCCGATTAAAGAATGGAACGAAAAACAAACTCGACCTTCTTCAAATCCAATGACCGAAACGCCGAAATGGATGTTTGAAAGTAAACATCAAGATTCATCAGAAATACCGATGGAAATCGACGATATGAAGTATCACCCCAACAGCCACCTGTTGACCAAGATGATGTGACGAGTCATACTACAGCTGACTCGTCGCCCGCTATCCAGCATGCACCCCAGCGAGGACGATGAACGAGGGTGCGAAATTCGCTATACGATAAAGATTTTGTAATGTGCTCCATACAAGTGGAAAAAGACTAAAAATTAAAATTCAGAGCTGAATTTAATAATAAGAATTCACGAAAAATCGTGAAAATGACGATGAGTCATAACACCTGTCGTCACGTGCCGCATGGGGGTATTAAAAAAGTCCCTCTGCAGACAACACTCGTGATCACAAATGCAGGATGGCTGACCAACATTAACAGAGGACAACACTTTGTCCTCTGTGGTAATGGTAACGGATCTGTTCCACGGGGTGCCCCGTTTAAAGCGGATTTAATTCCAATCATGTGGAAGGGAGCCCGGCAAGTACAAAATGAACGACGATCAGCCTGTCACCGTTGCTTCGCCATCACCGAGACTCTAGACAACAGTTGTCGCTCCGCCCTCCAGCAGAGATGGGACTTGTCAATCCCGACAACCTCGCAATGGCCCAGGAAACAGTGGACATCACGTGCCGAGCCATACTCTACGATCCCCAGCTGCGCTATGCACCAGTACTGATCCCCCAAACGACCCCGTCGACGACGGTTACTACCGCAACCGTCACAACGTTCCAGGAATTGACTGTAACGGCATCCACTACGTCGATCACTACTTCTCATGCGGCAACAAAGCGAGGACCCTGGACCCCAGCTACACACAGGTACCTATTAGTCTATTTGCAGGTTTGGCTACTGAATGGGCAACTCAGAACTGGAATCGACTTTGGACATCCTCGGAGTGGTCGGAATGGACGAGGCAACTCATCCCCACCTTCAACGACGCACTCCCAATTTGGACAATCGAGGTCTCATGGCTGGTAACAGGTCACGGGCCATTTGCAGGTAACTTGCAGCGGTTCAACCTAACGGACGATCCGTCTTGCACACTTTGTAACGAGGTCGAGGCCCGGGATTCGGCGGAGCACCATCTCTTTCACTGCTCTTGTCCTGCACTAGTGCGGGCTCGAGTGGAGTTGGAACGGCACTGTCTGGTGTCGGGTTATGGGGGGACTCGCCCTGCATAACATCTTGCAGGGGGATATCCTACCACACCTCACACGACTGACCCATCATTTTGTGAGAGCGAGTAGAACAAATCGTGTACTGTTATTTGTACTGCCTTTGTCATTGCAGCTGTGCTATCTAGCTGCCTGCTGGCACAGCTTTGTGTGGGGGGCTGCCTTATGGCTTATGCTAGGTGGGTAGCCTCCATAAACAAATAAATACCAACATGTTGCCTTTTCTTTCCAGAAGTTGTTTGCTTTCGATTGTGTGTTTCATTTTTCGTGATTTTGCCTGTTGTCTGTTTCGCTTGTTGTTTGATTTCCATATTTTGCTGTTTCACGATTTCGGCCTGTTTTATTTTATCCTTTGCTTTTTCGAGTGTGAGGTTGCTAATTAGTTGTAGTTCCTCCTGTAATTTCTGGTTTTTGAGGCTGCTGATCATTACATCTCGAATTAAATCGTTTTCAGTTATTTTTTTGAAATCGCAAGTCTCGGCCATTGTGTGCAATGTTGTAATATAATCTACCGCATTTTCGTCCTGTTTTTGTTTTAGCATGAAGAACATTGTTCGTTCGTAAACCAGGTTGACTTTTCCTAAGAAGTGTCTTGTGAATGCCTCAACAATATGGTCGAACGTTTTCTTGAAATCCAGTGCCCTTTCTATTACTTTGTAGATTTGTTCGGATTTTTCTCCCATGCAATATAGTAATTCATTGATCCGCTTAACGTCTGGAGTTTGGTCCGCATCGATGACCATTTGGTATTGTTGGTATCTGTTGATCCAGTTTTTCCAATCCGCAGATCACGTGAAGTCGAATTCGTTTGGCGGTTTGTATTTCACTGCGGTTGACATTTTTCTTGTTTCTTGGATTTTCTGTTGTTCAGGTGTTTCTATTTTATTTGGACTTGTACTGCCTTTGTCGGATAGCCTTGTTGGCTTCCATTTCTGGTTCCGTCTTGCTGGTGTATTCTAGTTCCTCAAAAAGAAATCGTTGGTTATTGTCTGATCAGTTTTCGGTTTTCTGCTGCCACCATGTGTTATTTGTAAAGATACCAGTAGTCACTGGTGTGAGTGGTTTTTCTTAAAAGACAAAACATCTACAATATCGACTTCCTATTTATAGGAAGTCTCTAGTAACCTTACGTGTTATCACATGACGTTAATCACGTATTGCACAATCTGTATATTTTTACATGCATCAAAATACCTCAAAATGCAATCTCGTCAAACATGATCTCTGTGAGAAGTAAAGAAATCTCACATTGGGTAGTATGATTAAAACTGAGCAAAAGCTCCAACTTGTTATCATCTAATACTTTAAATTAAGCTTCAATGCTAAT
>JAQIXT010001005.1:0-20370 GCA_034700445.1 Stenotaenia linearis | reverse complement strand
CTGATATTATTTTCCCACATCAATAAGCGCTGGAGTAATTTTATCTTCTGGAAGATGGCTGAAATCACCAATACTCCAAACAGTAACCGATCCACTGGACCAAATCCTTATACAAGTGATGCTGCAGTTGAATAGTGACATTCGTTCCCATCCTTCTGGTGGTAACTGCAAGGCCCTTATTTAAAATAAAAAATTTTAAAAATTAATAAATTCATTATAGTCATGAAATTCCTGTCAATACCTGCAAATAAAGTATCGTATGACATTTGATGGACAAACCATTTCGGTTGTGTGGTTGTATTGTAACCAAGTTTTGATCCATAGAAATATTTCCAGAATGCTGTTTCAAGTCTACTCCATAACTCCATAACTGCAGGATGGGACTCCATAACTGCAAAGTGTTTCTTCACATTTTAACAGTGAATATTGACAGTAATAGTCCTCCATAAAGATATGTAAATAAAACATTATGGACAATAGTATTTTTTATCAGGAAATAATATTCGGAATATTATCTCCTAATAAAAATTTTTATTGTTTTTTCCTGCATTTTGTAACACCCAACTGTGTTGTAATAATAACGTAAGGCTGAGAAGCCCAACCCCAACTTTTATTATGCAAGGCACACTGCTGTCGTCATCTCGGCTACAAACATCCCAGACGATTTCCCAACCCTCTACGCCTCCGTAAACTCATTCACTGCATAAATAATAAAAGTCTCCACCAAATTTCCGTACTCGATTAACTAAAATGCAAGCTGCTCTCGTTCTGGGTTACTGTAACTGTAATTCAGGCTCAATTCTGGTCAAGGTTATAAACCCCAGGATCAAGGCTCGTTTTTTTATTTCCTGACCTGACCTCCAAGGAGAAGAAAAATTTAAAACCAGCTTATTATTAACTATCAATATCAATAAAATTATAAGGCCAACTTTCTCACTTTATGTAGGTCAAATCACAGACAAATTAAATACTCAGTTTGTTATATAGCATTTATGTGAATGTAAGTTACACAGCAAAGAATTTTTACAATTCCAAACTACAGGTTGTTGCAAATAACAAATAATTTTTAAATAAAAAAAAATTCATTCTTGCGGGCAAAAATGTGACAAAATGATTAATATAATCAGGTATATGCAAGTAGGTATGAATTTCATTCTTTCATTTAAAGCCAAAGTAAACAAATAAGATACATACTTTCACGAATACTCCATATAAATATTAAGAAGAATTCATTTTTGAAACTGGATTTTTGGAAAAGCTATGCCTTAAAGTTATACATACATAGTATGTGTCTGCATAAATATCTGATTAACCCAGATTCCGTAAGAAATAGTCTAGATCCATTAGAAACAATTTAACAGTTCCGAAAAAAATAATTAAAAAAATTATAAAAAACTAAAAGTTTTTTTCTGTCATGTTTAATTTTGAGTAATTTTGCAATTCAATTAGGAATGTTTGTACCTTTTTAAAAATTTCATCTGTTAAAACACTTAATAAAACATTGGAACTGAAAAATTAACTCAAAATTTAACAACATAAACCAGTCAACTGTATTTCCTATTTTCTTACAAGTTTTCATATACTACAATAAAAAAATTTCTTTAAATATAAATAGGCCTTCAGATTCTAGCAGTTTACAATATTTACGCTACTTGAATAAAACTATTGTCAAATGACAAAATCACTACAAAGTTTACAATTAACATGCCAGAAGTAGAATATGGTATAAAACCTACCAAACTACACTTCAATTTGACAATTGCAGCCTAAAAAATTTTTATCTCATTCAAATTGTATATTCTAATAATTTTGAACCATAAAATAAAAAATAAAAACAAATTCAATATAAAACTAACTCTAAAATACAAACAATCTTTTAACCTCGAGGTAAAATTCAAATAAAAATACATTTTCTTTCAAAAAAAAAAAAAAATTTAGTTCATTAAAAGTTAGCAAGGCAATTTGAAACTGCACATAAGTATCAGGCGATAAACTGAAAAGTCTAATGTAGACCACTAAACAGCACGCACGCACACACACTTTCACATCATTTTTATTTCTTTTTCTTTTTATTTTTAAATATTCTTACTATCTACTGTTTAGAAAAATTAAAAAAATCCAAAGATTTCTTTACCAAGCTTTGTAGAGCACAATATTATATGCCTTTGACGTGATTGGTGCAAAATAAACCAACCAAATTTCACCAATCACAGCAACTGGTCTGTCGCTATACCATAATCCGTACTCATTACTCTAATTTGGTTACATCTCATCTAAATATCAACTTTCAATATTACTGTTTATATATATAAAATATCAGAATTATTAATCATCATCAGTCATTGATTAATTTCGACAGTTTGAATCTAATTTTTCAACCATTCACAACCAGCTTATTACCAATCACTGTGACTGATCATAAATCAAAGCTCACCGATCACTGTTCATTACCAATATGGTATTTTAACATATTTTAACACAAAATTTTTTAAACGTGCCCCATTAATCTATTATTTTCGAAGGAAAATTTATAACTTCTATCCCGTCCCGGATATCACATAAATTAAAAAACAATAAAACAAAAAGTATTTACATTAAATAAAAAAATCCTTCGTACAAACTTTCTATATTAACCCATCTTTATGAACAATGGGTAATAAATTTTTTTTAGAGAAAAATTAATCTATTCTTTAAACATCTTACATAGCAAGAAAATGAAAAGTTATTAGATGCTCATATTTGTTTTGCTGCTTTTTACTTTAAAAATGCGCATTTAGCGACAAAACAATTCAAATTTGACCTCGTTTTGATAAACTTAAAGATTTACAACCGTTGCCTCTGTTTCTAGTGCTGTTTGAGTGTGGAGATTTTTCACAAATGTTGTTTTTAGCATTCGATTTTTCGTCATCTAAAAAAAGTAGAAGAAAAAAAAAAATTAGAAAAATTAGAAAAATAAAATAAAATTAAAATTTACCTGCTAAATGATCGTCTTTTCTTTCTCCTTTCCAGTTTCTTTCGTCTTGTTCGAATTCATACAGCCATCTTTTCTCTGCTTCTTGCATGTCTTGAGCAACTTGCAATTCGTAAGCCTCCTGTAACGATGCAAAAAATATAATGAATAAAAAAAAAAATATTATAATGAATGTATTTTTTGAAAATAAAAGAGTAACTATACTTTCCTTTACCTCATCACTTCTCTCTTCGTGATACATTTCTGATTTCCAATCTGGAGGTATACTGGAAACGTCGCCCCAAACTTGCTGGTTGGGACAATTATTTTTATTCTATGTAGTCAGATTGATTCTATTAAAAGTGGTGCTTAGTTGGAGTAAAATTATTTTAAATTTACCATTTGAATCTCCAGTTCCTTGTCACGTATTCCCTGTTCAATTGCTTGTAATTCTTGATGTAAACTGTCACCCTCAGTTAAAATAACGTTGGGTTTCGTTGTTCGATTTACAACCTGAAAGAAAATAATTCGATTAAAAAATCAAGTAAAATAAAAATAGATAAAACCGATATATAAAATAAATTATTAAAAATTAAAAATTAAAATTAAAATTGAAATTAAAAAAAGGAAATATAAGTCATTACATAAAAAAGCACATAAAAAAAGTAAACTAAAATAAAAATTAAATTAAATTAAAACTAACTTTAAAAAATGGAAAAAAATAAACAATAAAAAATAATCTAGAAAAAGAGAGTCAATAAGAAAAGATTAAACTGTTAAACTGAAACCAAAAATAAAATAAAGCAATAAAAAACGATAAAAAAATAGAAACAAAAACAAACGAAAACAAATAATAAAAAAAAATTATAAAAAAATTCTTTTTTATAAAAAAAATATTTTTATTATAAAAAATTTTTTTTTATTATAAACAAAAATTTTTTATTACTGTTTATTTGTAATTTTTTTTTGCCTTTTATTAATTTTTAATTTTAGTTTAAGACAAAAAATAATTTAAAAAAGAAAATATTAACTAAAACAAAAAATATGTAAACAGAATTTTGGAGAAAAAAAGTCACTCAACTCTCATAACTACCTCCAAATTACTAATTTGCTGCTCCAAACTCTGCAACTCCAATTTCATTCTATCGCAATCAGTTATCGGAGTCCTAGAACAAACATTCCTCACATTACAAAAAAAAATTCCATCATTCACACACACTTACCCTTCTCGCAGCGTCCACAAAGGCGCTGTACCCTGAGGCATTAAAGTAACTGTATCATAAGGCTGTACGTATACTGGGGTCGATTCCACAATTCCATGGCCAACTGCTATATACTGCTCGCAACTGTTCACAGGTCCGCGAAGTGACGGGGCAAACACTTCCGGCAAAGATCCACCACTGAGTTTTGCCTCGCCTTCAATTTCTCTTTTTACGTATGTCGGTTTAATAGTTGCACCGGTAGCCGAATACCAAACAGGCATCGCTCCGGCAATTTGTAAAGGTCCGTGTACCATAGGGGTTGGTACGGTGCCCTCACCGAGTGATGAATTAACCTGAATCGGGTTCGACGGACGTAAAATTGTCTTAGCTGTTCGAGAAATAGGTCCGAATTTCGAGACGATGGGAGGATCGAAGGGAATAAATTGATCGTCTTCAGTTGGGTTAAAATGACTCGCTCCGCCAGCGTCTCGGTAAATCCATTTGCTATTTATCACTTGTTTCTCTTGCCCGGTTGACGCGATGACTACTCCTGCTGATACTGTGGTTGGAAGTCGTGATGCAGGAGTTTTCATTGAAGCACTCGTTTCGTCTACCCACTGAAATAAATTTTATTTTTCAGACATTTTTATAATTCTAAACATGAAGGTTTATAGAATAACTTCCTTTTGTTAAAGAAAATTTTCCAAACACAGAAAACAATCTTTTTTAAATAAACAAAACAAAACAAAACAAAACAAAAAATGTTTTCATTTTTACAATAAGAAAAAGGAGATAAAATAAAAGTGATTAAAAAAATTAAAAAAACAAAAGAAAAAGAAAAGAAAATAAGCAACAAAATATAAAATTCAAATTTTCAAAATAAATTTAAATTTAAAATTCAAAAACTAATAATATTTGGTTAAATCAAAGGATTACTTCATTTACAATTAATCAAATTGAGTTCAAAAATTAAGTAAAACGAAAAAAAAAAAATCCAGACCAGAATTTACATAATTAGCAGACTTCAAGGATTTATTTACAGCATGCGTTAGACGTTTAGAAAATTATGCTAATTGCATGACCAATTACAGAATTCCCAAACGTGTTACGTAATAGTTTTGTGAAAACAGTTGTCATAAAACCACAACCTCCCTGTTCATGAATACCATAAATGTTCTCATTGTGCCCAACAAGTATCAAATTGAATGAGAAATTTTTACCTTATAAGGTAAAAAAATTCATAGAATCCAGAAAATCTCAGATATAAAATATCATTGAATTAAGGAGTGGCACATAAAAATTTCATCTCAAAATCCAAATATTATTATTATTATTTCACAATAATACTGCAATAGTGCGTATTAATTAATTTAATTAATTAAAAGTGAAAGATTAAATTTTTATTTTGCAAGCCTTCATTAATGGTAATGGAATTCCCAATTAGAACTTGGCCGCACCATCAGAGCATTTACAGTAAATTTATTTACAGTGGTAGTCGTTGAAGTTGGCGATGAGTATTTCTGTGAAGTAACCGTGCCAGTGGTTTCACATTGGACTTTCTCCAACTGAATTAAAATCTCTTGGCGCCGCTGCTGCAAAGCAGCTAAACTTTGCGTAATATTACACTGAAACATAAATCACAACAACGTAAATAAACAAATAAAACAAACAACAAGACTTTCACTGACAGGTGAAGTTGTTGTAACTTTCCCCATTCGTGATGTTATAATAATAGGTTGCCCGATTAAATTTGGAGGTTTTCCGTTCCAAGATGTAGCTGTAGAAACTATTTTCTCCTTCAAATGAGGTTCGACTCCGTTCCCGACGCCTTTCAAATGCGACGTGTCACTCATGTCGTGAGCAACGTGACTAAATGGAGTACCAGGAATGGTAGCTGGAATCATGCCCAGTGTGTGTGTACCGGTGCTAAAACAATCGAAGCCAAGATTAAACAAATAAACAAACAAAACTATAATTAAATACAAACCTGTATGTTTCAGGATACACGACTGGATTCCCCGTGAAAACTTGCTGATTGCCATATAATGGCTGACCAGCAGCAGCATATGGATTTGTTCCAGAATTGTACGGTTGGTATACAGGTGATTCAGGATTTAAAGTATAAGGAACACCGACTTTGGCCATGCCGATTCCCTGTTGTTTATTTACTGCCGTTAATGTAGCAGGAAGTCGAGTTTGAGGGCCAGATCGTTGCGGGTACGGTATGAAATCTTGAGCCGAAAAATAAAAAAAATTTGCACTTTAGTATGTTATTAATGAGAGTCAAAATACTACAATCTAATCATACTCTCACGAAACATTTGTCCATCGAAAGGCGCTCTTGTTAAGGTTAAAGTTGTCGTTGAATACAGCATGTCGTCAGCTTGCACTCCGGGATAATGATTTTTTTGAAATTGAATGTGAGGTTGCGATGTACCGTCGAGAACACAAATTCTAAAAATAAATAAAAGTAAATTACATGTTTATAAACAAATTAAAATTTAATTTCAATACCTATCATCGACTTCACCATCAGACCGAGCTGTCATTACACCAGTCGGTGACAAGCCGTCAGTTCCCTTTGAAGCCGGTATGCAGGAACTTCCTTTACTTCCTTTCCTATTTTTCGCTCGATATCTAAATTTAAAAAAAAAAAAATTTTATTATTTTAAATTTTTTAATTATTTCTATCTCCACCTCTCCATTTCGTCTTCCGAATGCGCAAAAGTACAATTCGCTCCTCGAGGGCAGCCACCTCTTTGTGCTAAATCACGACACATGCTCGTTTTGTATTTACTGTTGAACGTTTGCGACCCTTCGTGCAATTTTCGATTTCCGTGATTCTGAATGAACTCTACAAGCCCTTGCACCACGATCTTTACAGCTTGCATCGCTTTTTGCGTCTCGTCCCATGAAGGTGACAGTGCATCTTTATTTTTTTTTAAAAACAAAAAAACAAAAAACAATCAACTAATTGCATAGTTACAAACATAAAGTTACGTTACCAGGACTTGGATCAATCGCAGCTAATAACTCCAAATGCAGTCGTAAACACGATAAATTTCCTGGATCTCCTGTTCTTTGTAAAGCAATGACTAATTCTTGAACACTTTGGGCAAATGACTGAGGGGTTTGCAGCTGTTAAGTAATAAATAAAAATATACAATAAATTTCAAATAAAAATAAATTAATTCTGTTATTTCACCTTATCTATTATTGACTGCATGTGAGATTTATGGGCCGTGTCGCCATAAAGTAAAGACGACCACTGATCAGGAGCTATTCTTAATCCCGCTTCCGTTGCTATCTGGACAATTTGGGCATCGTGCTCGCGTCGAAGAGCTTCGTAAGTTCGAAATTCGTCTTTAAGTTGCATAAGTGATGAATCTCCTTCTCGTTTAGATACCTAATTACAATAATTTATTAAACACGCTTAATTATTTATACCAAATCACTTAACAACCTTAAAGCATGACGCTCTATACAGCAACTGTACAACATGGCCTATACTCGTTTTGGAAGCTTGAGGAAAATGAGGTTCGAGTCTCTGAACGACAAACATGACGAGAACCTTTCGGGAAAGTGCCGAGCCGTCTTCTAACGCTAGTAGAACTAATTTGAGAACTTCTTCTTGCATAGCTAAAAGAAAAAAAAATTTTTTTTTTAGTAATTCGATTTTCGTAATTAATTTTTTAAAAATTTACCTGGTCCTAGAAATTGACATCCTCTAGCTCGAACTGCAGCCCACAAATTAGCGGATAGTTGTTGCGGATTTTGATGTTGCAAAATTAGTTCCGTGACTGTTCTCTCGCCCAATGATCTTGCAGCTCGCATTGCACGTGCACGTCCCTCTTCTTCCACAAGTTGACAGTTAATTAATGTGACCAATTTCCGTTGCATAGGTCTACTTAGGATACTAGCAGTGCTACCTAAGTTGCCTGAATAAATAATTTAAAAAAATAAATAAATGATTGTTTACAAAAGGCAGGTCACGATCACGAGTAGGAAATATCCTCTTTAAGATAAGATAAATACGTTTTATGGCTATTTTTGTCACTTAAAAATCGAGGAAAATATTTTACTTTAAAAGCAAACGGCGATAAATTTCATTAATTCTTTCGTAAAGGTCATTTAAGAAAAAAATTAATTTGTTCCATATCAAGGTTTATTAAACACGACCTTTGAAAAATTCAAAGCGAGCAATTAATTTTGAAAAAATGATCAATTACCTAAAGAAAACGGTTTCAAATAAAGTGCTAAATCCTCGATACATTTCTTGGCATCCAAATAAAACTTTAGATCCTCCTTCGCAATATCTTTGACATTATTCTCGTGTTCCGGCTGTACGTTAGCGCCAACCAGTTGAAGTAGGGCAAAATTAACGGGCAAATGGTCGATGTCCATGTTGATTGTTGTTTGATCAAACGGGCATTGCTTTCGATGAAGTTTGCTGAGACATGTTTTGCACACCGTGTGGCCGCATCCCAAACTTATGGGACGTCGAATGTTCTCGTCAAACTCATTGTAGCAAACCGGGCACGACAAAAATTCCGTCCACTGCGGAGCTTGAATCGGCATTTTTACTCTTACAGTTGCACTTATTTTCTCATCTTAACTTATTATCTGCAAAATAAATCTCTCTTAAGTAAATATACGTAATCGCCGCGGTGTCTGCCATATTTCAGTTCACGGATTTTTATTCCTTTCGTTTATTACTTAAACGTTGATGTTTTTTTAAACGGTTCTTAAGTTTTTGTTTTGGTTTTTTAATGTTAGTTTTATCACTATTTGTCCTAGGAACGAAGATTACATATTGCAGATGTTTTATGACGTCATACTTCGTTCCATCAATATACATCCGAAGTTCTTTCTTTGATCTCGATTTATTCCACTTACCACCTGAAAATGAGTTGGTAAATAAAATGCAACACTATGAAGTCCTCCTCTTTCTCAGCAACGAACACCATGTTGATAATTGATGACAATCCGCTCGGCGCACACTAACCGAGTCTTATTCGGGCCGATTTTCGCCCCCAAACGATTCGTCTGTCATCTCAGGGACGAATCAAAGAAATAACAGATCAATTTGGTTAACGTGATTACATATAGCACTAACATACAGCCTGCCAAACAGCTTGATTATAACACACTGGCAAATATTCTTTCTCTCCACAGCAGGGCTCGATGATCCGGCTTCTGTTTTCCTCAGTTTGCACCCGTATGTTCGAAACTGACGCGTTACGTAATAGAGTCTCAATTTATTACATCGCTTTTCACCACTCGTGACGTAGATCCTTTCTTTTCCCCCACGGGTTCGGATCCAAGATAGATAAAAAGAAATGACTTATTTCATTGGCTCTAAATTGTAATGATTTCATAAACAATCATATGATTGGTTTGTCCTTCTTTTATCGCCACCTGTTGACCGCATAAAATTCTAACCGGTCGCTACTCGCTAGCCTTCAACCGGGTACCCAAACTCATTCATTAAATTAATTTACTTTGTTTGTTAAATAACTACAAATCTCTTTTATTGATTGAGGTTAATTCAATAAACCTAAACATTACATTCAATAAACCATCATTCAAATGTCTGGCAAACAGCAGTTTCTTTTCATAAAATTTTAATAAAACGCAAATTACCTCATTTGTTTGTTGCCATAGCAACAAACACACCTGAATACACTTAGCATTCGTGGCAGCTTATCAAGAAAAATATCACAAGTTAAATTTGCTGACTTATTACCAATTACTATCATTGGTTCATAGTTAATCAGTCAACCAAAATAAATCATTATCACGTGGGAAAATAATTACAACACAACTTCAAATAATTTTCCACGTATTTTTCCTCTAAATTCCTTCTTTTTTTATCTCTTTCAGACGTCACTCCCCTAGCCTTAAGGAACGTTCCAGTAGTTGGATGAATCTGATTGGTAGACTGAAATGTCATTGCGAGCATTCCACAGTGACGTAACCATAATTCAGGAGAGTCTTTTGCCGCTGCTGGTATTAGTATCATTCGCAGTCATCTGGTTGCTTTGGCGTTGCCAAGCAACCAAGACATTCAACACAGTGTCCGAAAAGAGAAAAATGGAAATGGCGTTCAGTAATTCGGGCTTTTTCGACGACCAGGACGACGACGATTTCATCCAAGACGACTTTTTCTTCGATTCACCACGTGTTTCCATTTTAGACACGATACCTGAAGAAACGCTCGAGGAGTTGCATCTCGACGAAACTGGACAAGGTGATTATATCGCTAAAATTTGTGATGTTTCCACTACTAGTACCTGCACGAATGAGTGGTTAAAGGAGTCCGTCATGTACAACGAGAAGGCGTTTATAGGGAAACATGACCTTGAATGGAGGACGCGTGTCTTCGATGATTTGATGGCGTCAACAGATGGAGTCAAACAGCGCTACAGAAGTCGGTCGTTAGAGGATATCGCTAAGGATGTAATTAACGATAAGGGCTTATCGCTATCCGTCGAGGCACCACCCGGGTTGGTCGTTTTCGAAGCAAAAACTACGAATTACGCGAACACTACGACGAACAGTGCACGAAAACCGCGGAAAATCTCAAGAAATATCTTCAAAGATGACTCTGTGTCTTCGGACGAGGAAGACGAATACTCACGAAGTGGAAGTTTGACCTCGAAGTTTGTGTGTCAGGATTTGACTCAAATCGACGAGCTCGAGCGGGACTCGCCGCGCCAACCTCGTCCTTCCCATGAGAATTTAAGCCAAGATTCTGGGTTCTGTGACGTGGGACAGGCCGAAGTTAATTTATTGGACACAATTGGCGAGGAATGCGAGAAAAGAATCAGCGAGATGGCCGAAGAGGCTAAAAGTTATGGCAAAAATGAAAGCAAGTCGACGGAAATTCAGAAAATGTGGGTTGCCGATAAGAACAGCAGTTTTACGTTCCAAGAGTTGGGTGATTTCGAGGACGACACGTGGTCGGGTGGATTGTTGCAGAAAGAATGGGAGAAATCGATTCAATCGGGACGAGCAACGACCGACGATTGGCTCACGTACGGACCCAAAGTGGTGCATCAAGTGAAGATAACTAAGAACTGGAAATCTCTTCCTGCTTTAAGCGTACCTGAAACAATTCCCGAAACTCTTGACAATTTGTCTGAAAAGACTCTGCTCAATCAATCTGTAGACGACGTTTCGCCCCAACCCCTAGAAATTAAGGAACTGCAAGTGAAAGAGGAAGTGGAGGATAAGAGTTTGGACTTGCGAAACGTTTTTGCCGAATGCCGTAAACGAGTGCAGGAAGGAAGAGATCGAGTGGCTAAAAGTGTGTCGAATTTAACTCAAGTGGAACGTAGTGTTCGGCAACAGCTCGAATTGCAGATGACATCGTCAGCCAAGTGTCAAAGTGTCGGGTACCTCGAAACCGATTTGGACACGTTGCAAAGTCGTGCGGTTGACGAAACGAACATGGATCAGGTGATGGGTTCCATTAAAACGGCCTCAAAAACATTAAGTCTGATGACTCTGTCCCGCCCGCACAATATAGAAGAAGACAAAACGAGGAGTATGGAATTTTTACTCAACGAAGAGAACCGCAAATCCGTCCAACCACCTGAAAATCAGCTTAGAGAAGATGAGCACAAGAGCTTATCGCAACACGAACTCAGAGTTAGGAAATCGCTGCAGAACTTAGACGTTCCTGATTGGCTCAAAAAGTCACTTCATACCAACGGATTTATCCTCAAAAGAAAAAACGGAAGTTATTTGGGAACTTTTTCCCCCAAAGTTTCATACCAATCTTCACCGAACTCAAAAACGAACATAGTACCCAACTTTTGTTGGCGATACCCAAACTCGGGGCCCAGTACCCCAACGAGTCCCGCCAAAACAGACGGCCGTCAACCATATTTGGGATGGCGATCGATGGAAAAAATCAGCCAAAAATCACCGAACTTTTACCAATCTCCTGCTGAAAGGCTTTCTTCAGCACCGGGGTATTATGCGTTAAACAACCATAGGAATAATAAAACTGACAATAATATAATTTCGGATGACGTTAAGGAATGTGTTAAACCTCGTAGACAGAGGATAATATGGATCGAATCATCGTTCGTGGGCGCAAGGTCAAATTTTGAAAATGAGAATCTACCGGATGTGATCGTGGAAAGCAAAAGACGTTTGGTAAGACATTAATTAACACATTAAACATAATGATATGATAATTTATTGTTTTTTTATTTTATAGATTTAATACACGATTATTAATAATAATATTGTTATTTTTATATAAACAATTGATGTGCCTTATGAAATTTGAAAATGTGTTCTCGAAAATTTAAATTTTGATAGTTGTGTATACATTTTAGTGAATTAATATTATGGATTAATTTAATAAAATTGTGTAATGTTTTTAACATTTTTCTTTTCTAATTTGTTACCTTGGGCAAGGACCTTGATTACACCATTCGTTATTTGCCGGTCGAGTGATCACCGAACAGTCTGAAGCTGGGGAGTTACCATTGTAGCAAATGACTTGACGTATCCTGTACCCAGCGTCGCAACTCGTAGAACACTTAATTAAAAAGTGGAAATTAAAATCGAATTGTAATTTATTGTAATTTACCTTTGACCACTGAGAGAAAAACCACTGAGATTGGCATTTTTCTATACGACAAGGTGACTTTAATTCAGGTTTTGTAAGATTTCGGCATTTTTTTTCCTTGAACGTGATCAGTCGATTTTTTTTCCAACCCATGCACACTGCGGTTCTTATTTTAATTCCAAATTTGCTGCCGGAACCACAGACAGCAGAACACTTGGAAATAATTAGTAATTAATGAATAATTCATAACGATTTGAATTGGTAAATACTTTCGTCCACGTTTGAGGAATCCAAGTGGGCGCACAAAAGCCGCTTATTCTTGAGCAAATCTCGTGTGTTAATGGCCGAGTTTCATTTCCGCATGCATCGACGCCCATTAGAGTCATGTTTGACATTTGGCAAGTGATTTCACGTGTTCTGGTTCCGCAAACTTCAGTGCACTGTTATAATTTTTTTTTAAATAGAAAAAAAGCTTTAAAGTAATTTAACGATTCAATGTACCACTCAGGATATTACTTCGGTCCAATTTCCCTTTTTCCATGAACAAGTCGGCGAATTACACAACTGAGTAATTTCAGGTCTGTCAATCACGGAACATTTTCCTTTTAAACACCGAACTTGACGACTTTTAACACCGCATTTACACTGCAATTATAAAATTTTAACGTTTATAATTTGAATAAATAAAAAAATTTAAAAAAATTAATATTTATTTACTTCAGACCATTCAGTAGCAAGCCACTGCGAAGCACACGGTTCGGAATAACACGTGCGTACGTCAGGAGGACGTAAATGGTCGTCACACAAATCTTTATTAACAGTGCTGTCCAATCCAGGCGCCAACATTTTCCAACAATGAACCAAACGATGTCGAGTGCCATTACCGCAGGAAACTGAACACGGGCCCCAGTTTGATGGAACCCATCTAATATATTTAATTTTAATTCGATTTAAAATTGATTTTAAAAAAAATAGTGTCCAAAAAGTGTGGTCCTCAATAAATATTTTTTGAATAGCTGAGGACCAGATTTTTTGGACATCTCTGTGTGTATTAACCTTGCACTACATTCTCTGCGAACGCATAGTTTTGGGTCAACTTTTGGTTTTAAGTGTTCATCACAAAATGAATCGTTTACAACTTCACTGTTGTTGAAGCAAAGAGCGTACGGATAAATAATTCCAATCGAACACGTACTGCTGCAGTAAACGGGACCCAATGTCCGCCACGTGCCGGTCGTGTTGAGGAATAAAGTTGGAATTTCGGTTACATCGTTCTCGAATTCAAATTCAATTTCTAAAGGCTGGTAGGAATCAATCGGTTCAAATTCAATTAACGGTGTTTCGGTGGGAATTTTATCAAGTGGACTCATAAACGAGTAGGAGATATTTACATGTGAATTGTCTTTGTTGACCAGTACCTAGAAATAAAATTTACAATTAAATTACTTTTTTTTTAAATTTTTTTTTTTTACGTACTAAGATTTCTACTGAGGTGTTCTGTGATTCTTTAATCAACAAGACCACTGGGGTCATTGCATTAGGATGAGAATAAAATATAATTGTGCCGCCTATTTGATGTTCTTCACCGTGTGGCAAGAAACTGCGCGAGAGACCACTGAAAATAGTTCCACCAAAACTGTTGCTGACAACTAGTAAATCAAAATTTCAATACAAAATGAAATGTTTGTAATTTATAAATTAAGTTACCCAAATTAGTTGCGTCGTCGGGGGTTTTTATTACCCGAACATTTCCCGCTTTTACCGGTAATTTGATAATAGAGTACAAACCTGGAAAAATAACAAAATCCCAACAAATAAACAAATTTTAATAAACTCTTAAAATTACCTTCCAGCAACCTGAATTTCTCAAATCGATCTGCAACTTCAAAACACCTTCTCCCATCTCCGCCACAAATTCCGCACTTGTCCAATTCCAACGTCGAATGTAATTTATTATTACATCCAACAGACTAAACACCAATCTACAGTTAATACACGATTTAATTATAATTATCAAGCAATCTTACAATACATTCATTATTAACACAAATTCCTGTTCTGCCACTGACAAGACAAGGCGTCGAATCCATTACAACAGGTGAAATAACTTTCACATCGATTGGATCTTTATCCGATGTCTGACATACCAAACTACAGGGATCCGTTGCGGATAATTCAGTCGCTTGTACCCACTTGTATAAATTCTGAGGAAAATTTAAGTCGGACGAAATTTTGTTACACTGCTGAGACCTGAAGTCCAAATAACCAGGCGGGCATCGTTGCAAATTGCATAAATCGTATTCTTTACTTACTCCTTTACATTTCGTCGAGATCATTTCAGTTGCTGATCTAGAATTTAATTTCTATTACAAAAATTATTATAAAAATTAAAATAAACGAAATAAACCTTTTGTCTAAACAAATTCGTTGTCTTAGTCTTATTCCTGTGCCACACGTGCGGGTGCATGAAGTCCAAGAAGCCCAAGATGTCCATTCTGTGGGTAAATTCTAAAAATGAAAATGAAATAAAAATTAATTCGATATTAATGCGATTTAATGAAAATTTTAATCTCACTTTTTCCAAACTTTCAGAGAAAACTCCAGAGTGAATTAAAAAAATGAGGCATGTGAACAAACTTAGACTTGGTTCCATCAAAAAATGAAATTTGAGATTTATACAAATGTAGGCCAGGGAAAAGGGGAAAAAAGAAATATTAAAAAACGACACGTGATATTTTTGACTTAGTTTGGCTTTCATAACCTTGAAGATTCAATAGATAGTTTATTAAACAGTGTCGATGACAAAACTAAATCAATTTTTTTTTTTTGAAAAAAAAAAGGACAAAATGAACAAAGATTAAGAAGAATGGTATAAAAACGTTATTACATTAGCAGAATTACGATACTTTGAAATTGCATTTTATATTAAACAAATTAAATTGTTTTGGTAGCAGCAAATTGAAAAAAAATTCAACTGATTTGTCAAAAATTTGTTTTCCAACAATAATATTACTCAACAACCAACTTAGAAAAATACTATTTCAAATAATTAACGGTTTAGTCGTGATATTATGAATAATCGTCTTCATCGCAATTATTTTTTTGACTCGCATTCTGTGGTTGCATTAACTGTTGTTGTTGTTGTTCTTGTGCAGCTTGTTGGAATTTGAATATTTCTAGCTGTTCCTGCTCTGCTTGCTCTTGTCGCGCCTATTAAAATAAATTCCACAGAAATAAACGTCTAATTAATTTTTATTTTTTTTATAAAAAAAGTACTTTTGCAAATAATTCTTGTTGTTGTCGTAGTAATTCTTCTTCCGGGATGCCTAAATTTTCTAATCGTGTACTTTGTCGTCTTTTTTTCGCCGCGACTGCTTTGCAATCCTTAAGTACAGCTTCGGCTTCGTGCCGGTACGATCCAAAGCCTAGACTTTCTAAAGCTAAAAAAGAAAAAATTAATACTTCTGTATATTCTAAAAACAAATGTTTACTTACCAGCAAGGACGTGATCAGCGTTTATGGTTTTCTTTTGTTGTTTATTACAGATTTCGTTTGCTTCGGATGAAATCAGATGAATGAATTCGGTGCAGCAGTTTAGAATTAGTTCTCTTGCGTCGTTTGCTACTCGTGTGTTCGGGAGTAGTTCTTTGATCATTTTATTCATCGCTGCACGTGGAATGGTCAATTCATCGTCAGCTTCGGCCATTCTTATTTATTCCTATAAAATTCTTTACTTAAGATTAAAACTATAATCAGTTTTGTATTTTTTTTTAAAAAGGGAAAAAAACCTCCGTAAACTGTGAGAAATAATGGAACTCGCGCAGTGGAAACCGATTGTAAGTAAACACACACTTGGTAATCAACTGCTTTCTACTAGATCGAAAGTCGCCATATTTATATTGTTTATTGCTTTTGCATTTAATTGGTACAGAAAGTTTCCCTTAGACGGCGCAATGTAGTAATGTTTGGTCAAGCGTTTGCTGCGAAACCAAATGACGTCATAAAGCGCGTTATTTGAATCGTAATTCGTCCGATTCCTCTGCAAGTGGAACTTCATATCTATAACAGTGTAACGAACGGCAATAAAATACAGTAGTAATTTCCGAATTACTGTTTCACAATACATACTATAAATGTTTACACTTTTATTATAAAGTTATTAATCAACTGAGGTGTCAAACAAAAATTCCTGTGCTCCTTTTCCACTAAGGAGGAGGAGGAGATTAGGAGAATAATTTATTTAACGATAATCTTAATTTATAATAATAATGATTGTTTTTGAGAGAAAACTAAAATTCCGTGAAAAGAATTTATAATAAAACATTCTTGCAAATGACTGAGCCATTAACTTCGTATATTATCGCAGTCATTGCAAGAAAAAGTAAATTATCACAAGAAAAGTTGTTTATATTACACTATGTATCTCTAGCTATATAAAATTATTGATCATTGAATATTGGAAAGTTCAAATTTCAATTAATTTTCATGCTATAAATTATTGAATAATTTATAGCATGGAAGCAATTTGAATTCTTTTCATTTTATGCTTGAATAATCTTACAATATCCAATAAAAGTATAAAGTCTTTATTTATTTCTGATAAAACTAATTGAAAATTTTTAAATTTCATGGAAATTTAAGTATCTTATGCTGGAAAAGAATTGTAAAAAGTGTTGATTTTTAGAATGGAATGTAAATGGTCTTTAATTTACTTTCCAATGATTGTAAAGCGATTTAATGCGATTATAAACAATTTAATTTCATTTGATTTAAAATAAATTTCCTTTTTTCTTGCAGTGAACATTTTTATTTTAATTCTACGAGTTTGTCATTAGGTGGCAAACATTATACGACTTATGTAAGAAGTTCCAATTCGAGTTTTATTTTGTTGTTCAATAATTTCATTTTATTAATCATAATTTGCACAGAAACTCAGCTCAGTTCTAAAATATCATAAGCAATCGGTCTAACTTAACAATAAAACTTAATTAAACAATTTTTAATTTAATGCTTTGATTTCTAAAAAAAAACCAAACTCAAGACTGATAAATAATTTTTGAACTTTGATAGCTGCACGTTGGTTATAAAACTATTTGATGACTACTTAAGTTTTACGCTCGTGCAGATAACAAACGGTTTTCTTATTACGTGAACTGAATGAGTACATTCTAACTTCTAGTAAATGTTTAATATAGCAATACCAACTTCTACTTCAACAACTAAAGCAAAATACAAACCTAAAATATTTAGTGAAACTGTGCAGTAATTTATTTACGGTTAATTAACTTGTTGCTAAGATGCGCATTAATCAGAAAAGTACTTCTTAAACTCACTTGAATAAATAAAATAACATTATTGTTCTTTGATCGTTCAGTTATCTGTCATAATAAAATTTACAATAAAATAAAATAAAATTCAATAATCTTAAAAAATAATTTAGGGTTTATAGGGTTGCAAACATTTATTCTTTATTCTATTTCATGTCATCTGCTATGGTTGACGGTAAATAAACCTTAAGTGATATTACGTAGAAGAAGATAACGTTGTCAATCACACTGGGGGAAAGGCCAGAAGATTTCTTGTAATATTATGATAAAAGTTCGATTACGCAAATGCATTATTTGCAGAAGACAGCACTTCCCATCATAATCAAGGAACCAAACCAAGATAAGTTTTTGCGATATGATTCAATGTAAGTTAAATTCTAAGTTTTCATATCAAAACTGTCATTTGAACCAGGTGTGCATTCGTCGCTGGTTTGTAATATGAGGTTCCTTATTTGTCTCATAATTACTGTAACAACATATTTAAGGACTGGTAAGGCAATCTACTAGGTGAACTAATTATAAACTATTATAATTAATTATATTTATTTTACAGCAAATAGCGAACTTGTTAGTAACACAGTAAAGTGTCCTGAAGTGAATGGACGCTTTCCAAATCCATTTGACTGCAAGTCTTACATCGAGTGTGTCAATAATGTAGCCATAATTGAAAAATGTGAAACTGGTTTGCAGTTTAATTTAAACAGTCTTGTGTGCGATTTACAAGATGATTCGCATTCACATCATCATCATCGGGGGCTTCATCGCAATCAAGCAACCTGTGCATTAGGTATTTTATTTAAATTTTACTTTGATTAAATGAAATAAACTATGATATTGTTACAGGCTACTTTCGAGGATTGGAACCCAAAGGCAGATCAGACAGGCATTTTAAATGTCACTGTGATTGCTGTGTTGTTCCTCATCCAAAAGAATGTAGATCATTTTATCGATGCCAGAACAAAAAAGCGTACAAACACACCTGTTCTAAAGGCTTACTTTTTAATAAAAATACTTTAAATTGCGATTATGCGAAAAACGTTAATTGCAAAAAAGAGAAACCAACTACAACAAAACCCACAACACCAGCAACAAGTAAGACTATATTTCGTTATTAAAATTAATATTACAATATTCTTCCTCATGGATAAGAATGGATAATTGCGATATAAATGGGAAAGTTTTAAAACAAGGAATTTTTTGAAATTGTGATTAAAATTTTAATTTCCTTATCTTTAACTTAACCTGGGAATTTCAAAATGTCATTCGAATTGATAATTTATATGTTAACAATAAAAGCTGATTTTCAATTGAGTATCAAATGTTCAATAACAAGTTTATGCACTTCTTATCGAATTGGTTTTGCTACTTTTTGTAATTTTAATCACTGGATCTTGCTTAATAAGCAGATATCATAATGGAAAATTAGCTCGAAGCTGATGCCTCCATGTTTGATAGTCTTTTTGATTGTTCTAATATAAGGGGTGAAACCTTTACTTACCTAGAATTATCAAGTATAAAAATTAATTTATGCATTAAATTAATACATTAATGAATTTATATTGACAAATTATCAAATTTTTTATTATTAAATTTAACTTTTAATGCCAAGTAACATTTTATAACAATTTAAATACAAAAGTGGAAAATGATAACTTGCCTGTAAAAAACAGTAACATGATTTTTTTTAATCTTAGCTAACACACACAACAAAATATGCAAAAATGCTGTTGGCCTGTATCCTGATCCAGAAGACTGTGAAGCTTATTATGAATGTATTGATGGAAACGATTTTTGGCATGAATGTGATAATGGATATCACTTTAATGCAATACTTCAAGTCTGCGATGAACCAGAGAAAGCAGGATGTATATCAGGAGGATCAGGAACAACAAAACCAACAGAACCAACTACAATTCCCTCTGAACATCCCATCTGCAAACAACCAAATGGACTATTCCCAGATCCTGAAGACTGCGAAGCTTATTACGAATGTATTGATGGAAAAGAGTTTTGGCATGAATGTGATAATGGATATCACTTTAATGCAATACTTCAAGTGTGCGATGAACCTGAGAAAGCAGGATGCGTATCAGGAGGATCAGGAACAACAAAACCAACAAAACCAACTACAATTCCCTCTGAACATCCCATCTGTAAACAACCAAATGGTCTATTCCCAGATCCTGAAGACTGCGAAGCTTATTACGAATGTATTGATGGAAACGATTTTTGGCATGAATGTGATAATGGATATCACTTTAATGCAATACTTCAAGTCTGCGATGAACCAGAGAAAGCAGGATG
>JAQIXT010001004.1:0-20409 GCA_034700445.1 Stenotaenia linearis | reverse complement strand
ACAATGATAAATCACTGTATAGAGGTCAGTAGGATCAAATAAAAATCAATCACCAACCTCTATGTTGCCATCTCGTAGCAATTCTCAAAGCTATTGGAATTAACTTTTGGTTCTTGCCACTAGATGGAAATAGTTGTCCATTTCTTACTTTTTTTCGTTTATACACTGTAGTTATCCAGAAGCAGACCAAACAGAAGCTTTGGATCTTTTTCCTGAATCCGAAGATGTTGAAATGTTACTCGCAGGTACGTAATCAATTTTTTAAAAATACAATAGCAATGATGATACTGTTTGAGATAAATTGTTTTACACTTAATTTTTAAGTGAAAATAATTTTTTCGTATTCCTAAAAATATAATTTTGAATTTTGGAATTAGCTAATCATATTTGAGAAAAGAAAATATAAGTGATCTTGCACTAATTAGTTTAAATGTAATTACTGAGCCATAAATTATATTACCAATAAATTGGTATAAATATAATAACAAAGTTATTGTGAAACGGATTAATGAGCCAATAATCCTGGACTTCTAGGTTAAATGATGATTGATTTAATAGGATAAAATTTTTAATAAAGAACATAGTTTTACACTAAATTAAATTGTTTCTTTGACATTTTAAGCAGGTTTGTCTTTAACTTGGCAAAGAGTGTAATGGGAATAAAGTATTTGCAATGACATTGCAGATTATTATCCAATGTTCACACATAAGTGAACTTGTTGGACAAAACTAGGACTTTTGCAAAGAATTTGCTAAATCATATGGGTTAAATTCTCGTTCTCGTTGGCTTGGTCGCAGTATTGATGTTTTTTAATTAAATAGTTATTTTCTTTCAATTCTACATTATGGGATTACTTTTAATTTTGTATTACAGTCGTGCGTTTATTATTTATAACACTAACATAGGGAATGTAAGAATATTACACAGACTATATGCTGGCGCAATGATTTCAATATAAATCTTGCTTGACTTGCTTTACCTAACTAATTTCCAGGATTGGAATTCACAAAACTGACTTGCTTCGAATTTTTTGCTTCGATAAAAATGTAAGCGAAAACTCCCATAGAAATTTTTACTTATATTCAAAAATTTGCATAAATTGCTTTGTGAATTCTACCCCAGAATTTTGTTTTGTAAGCTTCACTGCAAAAAAAAAAATTTTGCAAAATTTTATAATAATTACATTTTAAAAGCATGTGATCTGCATTACATTTAAGCTTGCAAAAGAACACTTTACAAAATTTACCAGAAAGTTTTCGCTTTCGTTCTTTACAACCAATTTAATTATTGTCAATTTTTTTAATCTCATTTTTCTTGCAGTGCTCGTACTGTTGTAAAGTGTCACTAATAATCTTAGTTGAGTGCAAATCATTAGAGTACATAAGGTCCTTTTTGTACCAGTGTTGACCTAGAGGATTGCAGGCGAGGCCAAACCGAAACTGTGGACGTGATGATTTGCACTTCTTAGAAATCAATCAGTTGTTCTGAAAAACTAAAAAACGTGTTTATTTCAAAGTTAAACCGATTATGCAGTTTTTCTTTATGGGTTTTGCTCTTTTGACTTTTTTTTATTTCATCGTCTCACAATTTTTTTTAAAAAACTTACAACATTCGATATACATTACATTAATTCAAATTTCCATTTTTTACATCTAACGCGTTATTCTCCTTTAATTTACTGCAAAGTGCAAACCAAAGTAACACGCGCCGTTCGGAAAGCCCCATGCATCATTTTTAACGTATGAAATATTTTATTGCGTTTAATTTTCTAAATTCCATAATATATCGCGCATCTATTTCCAAGAAACTGCTTGATTTCGATTTTCCTTTAGTCATCAGGCTTTAGGCAGTGTATCTTCCCATCTCACGCCCCTCTTTTCGAGCGCCTTTCCAGTGGAAGGGAATTAAATACGCTAATATAAAATAATGCTAATTATGAGAGTCAGAGCGTGTCGTCTAACGTCCCTTTAGTCGCGTTTGAAGCCGATAAAAATTGTCAGCAGATAAACAATTTATTTTCATCTTTATTCCGTTTTTCTTTTTTATTATTCTCCTTGCTTCTTACCGCCCTCTGGGGGCCAGAACCGAGAAGCACCAGAGAGAAAGAAAGCGAGAGAGAAAGAGAGGAGATATCGTGGACGAGAATTATAGATCGCTCTGAAGGGACTCCCAATAAAGGCTCCTTCAAACCAAACGGGGTTGACAGTTATGTCCTCGTATTTTGCGCGCTCAAACTGGCTCAGAATTCTCGAGGAAGCTAACGGCACCCACTGGCATATCCATTGCTCCCTTCACCAGGTGGAGAGAGGAGAGAAAGAAAGATTTTGAAGCGGTTCCCTGTATCAGTTGGACACCAAGCTGCTATGCATCGACATTTTTGCCTTGAGAAATATTTTTGATTTAGAATTTCAGCGCGTTATGGGCAAACGTGTAATAACTACGTTATTCATTCGCCATTTTAGCAATCATTAGGACTTTAGAATGCAGCGAGACGTTCCTATTAATGTTTGGCCACATAAAGCATTCAACAATTTACACATACTGCGTATAAAAGTAATTCTGAATGTTCTTAATCTCATCCGAGAGCAATAACACTACATACTTCGTTAAAGCTTTGTTTCGTAGTTATATTTTAAATTCTTAACGTTGAGCTGGGAAGCCACGCAACCCTCTTTGTTTTGTTTAATTTTTTAAAATTGCTTTTTATTATTATAATAAAAAAATGTTTATTATTACTACTAAAAAACGAAACTTTCGAAATCCTGCCATATTTATCCAGAATCAAATTAGGTGCCACATGTAACCCCTTCCCATTTCAGAAGAAAGAAAAAAATCTCTGAAACTCATAACATTCTGAAGTTACACTTTAAACTTTGCTTGAATAATAATATAAAATTTACAGTGGTAAATTTCGGTCTCGTGTTTTAATGGAGTTTTGAAATGTAAATATCTTCTTTTTTAGGATCATTAATACTAATATAAGCCTAGGTCATTTATTCTGTTTAGACACCTTAAGAAATAAAATTGCATATTCCATTAAAGAGCAACAAGCATTACAAGTTATCTTTAATTATTGTAGGTTATTAGCATTGTCCACAAAGCCCACTTATTGATCAACGTCTGACCTTATTTTACACTTTAAAACAAGCGGCTAAATATCGGCTTCCCTTTCAGAAAGGTTTTTTTATCTTTAATAATTCTTAATACTTTCAATTAAGATAAATTAAAGTGTAATCTGAAGTGTTTTTAAAAATGAAATTTACCGATCTCCTCTTGAATTCTAAATCCACAATTAAACTTTAATGAAATTTTTAATAGGAAATTGGTTTGAGACAATAATAATTGTAAGTAAAAGGAATATATCTTTTACTTAAACATGCAAATTAATACCAATTAATTATATCCAACACTTGATAAAGTGTGGTTTGGTTTAGAAAAAAAGGGTTATT
The DNA here is from genome assembly GCA_034700445.1 of Stenotaenia linearis. Lineage (NCBI taxonomy): Eukaryota > Metazoa > Arthropoda > Chilopoda > Geophilomorpha > Geophilidae > Stenotaenia > Stenotaenia linearis. Next base: position 16,959 of record JAQIXT010001004.1, on the reverse strand, counting down.
AAGAGGCAGATTTTTTTTGGTCATAGCTATAGGTGCTTTATTGAGAATTCTTGCTTGTAGTATTAGGTTTGGAGAGATGAAAATGTGCATTCCTACACGGAAAATTTACTAATTAAAATGGAAGAAGGGGAAGCAAATTCTTATGGTATAATTTTATTTCTTTTGCAGATGTTCCAACGACTGCCACGTGCGTACAAGAAACAAAGGCAAATTCTGGTCAAGACATTGCGAGCAATTTAACTAAAATGCAAATGGAAATATTGGAGCTTGAACTTCGAGCGCGAGCGATCAAAGCTCTTTTACGATCGCAAAGACCGAATGAAGAGTCTTGAAGTCATCATCTATTTTAATTTTAATTTTTTTTTTTTTTTACTTTTGTCACTGTATCAAGGAACGATGTACCGATTCCAATTAGCGGTTAATTACCTGAACGATTTCTTTTCTTTTTTTTCCTTGTCTCGCAATCGTTTGGATTCGTCCTACTTCTAAGACAAATGTTTGTGCACAAGAAAAAGTAAAAGGCGATTTGAATTCTCGATGCAAACACTAAGCGACGAAGCTGAGTAGCTTGTGCTCATTTGCAAGCGAATGCAATTTTCTTTTTATTTTGCCATTGTTTCATGTTCATTTCCCCGGAGACCCGAGACAACTGATTTCTACTAGAAATGATCATTACCGACGAAGCGAACCACTAACGTCAAACACAAATAAACTCTGTACTTACAACTATTGTTCTGACAAACGGAAACACTTATAGACTGTAAAAGGAGAAAAGATTGTACGGAGCTAAATAAACTTTTCAGATTAAATGTTTGAATTGATACTTGAATTACCAAAGAGTAATACAAAACTTTTAAGCACTTTAAGTACAACTTTTTTTTTTTATTTGAAGGGAAATTTAGAATTTAATTTAAATCGTAAAATTTTATTGCATTATTTTACTTAATTATTTTACTTTACAAAATTTGATTGCTTTCTTTGAAACTTTAATGAATTTTATTTATTAAGTACAATTTAATTTCAAGTGCATTCTTTATTCAGTTAATGAGATTTTGTTTGTCCTTTAATCAAAGGCATAAAAGTGATAAAATGTAGAATATTATATAAAAATTAAAAACTATGCAAAAAAAAACGTAAAATTATGTGATTGTGTTTAATAAATTCGCAAAGTAATCAAAAATAGGGTGATTGTATCTTCAGATTTTCTAAAGTTGTTCTTGTTTGCAGTTTCATTACAAAATTTATTTTTTGGGGGGAGGTGAAGCCACTACTTCAGTCGTCGTATCATTTAATTGTTAGTTAAGTGCTCACTGCTATACCTCACTGCTCAATTGGGAAAAAAATCCTGCTGGCACCCACGTTTCATTTCTTAGATATAAAAAAAAATAAAACAAGGCAATATGCTTTGATCTAATTTTTCATGATCATAATCATCAAAAATACAAAAATAAACTCAAATCAACTTTGCTGGTAACAAGTGCATAAACTTGTTATTGAACGTTTGCCATTCAAATTTAAAGAAAATCGGCTTAATTCGTTCACAAATAGATTGTCATTTTGAATCTCATTTTGAAATTACCCAACACAAGTTAATGTAAGGAAAATTGATTGAAAAGGTTTAGGTATATAAACGTCACCAACAACTTTGATTTTTAAGATGTCTTTTTACAAAAATACAGAAAAGATGGAGTTCGTTTCATCGGCAAATCCAAAATATATTTTTCAAGAAATTGATATTTTTATTTTTTATGAACTAATCTCAGCATCTTTCAATACAGTTTAACTTTTGTTGCTTTAGACAATTTGTCTTCTACATTTTGGATTTCGACATTAAGTCGATCACCAAACTCTGCCACATGGAAAAAAATGGGAGGTCATTTGTCACAGCTAGAAAGATAGGGGTGGAGTGTAGTTACGTCCGAAAAGTTAATTCTATAGTTGGTCTTCTGGACAGCGCCCAGGCGATTGCCTTGTTCGCTGTCGCTTATATGTTATTCGATCGAGCAACTATGTGGTACTTAAGTTAATTTGGATTCTTATCCTTATTAAATCATTACATTTGTATTGCAGCTAGTACAGCAGGATTAAAGCCTTTACCGTACTTAAAGTCTGATGTTTTGCTTAAAACGAAAATGAGTAAATAATCTCTTTAAAATTGAAACGGTTAAATGTCAATTGGCACTTCAACTTGAAGACTATTGAAATTTCTCAATTCCGTGGTCGTTTTTCAAAGTTGTAACTCAGACTTCCTTTCTTCCTTTTTTTTCTTCTTTTTGGCGCACAATGACATACCAGAGAGCATAACCACTCAAGTATTGCGGCTTTTGTGTAAACAATAAGCTACAAAATTCCACAACCGAATTTTCTTCTTTTCAAAAGTAAAAAGATGAATTCAATAAAAATAAATTGCAAATATTAAATGTGATAAAATTCAAGAAATAGTTATTCTATAACATTAATTTCTATTTCTTTTCCAACCAATTAAGAATATTACTGCAGTAAGTGCATTATCCTCAGGAGAATCGGTGTTCTTCAAGTCCTTTCAATCTTCCTTCTTCTTTGAAGCCAATAACACACTGACATTATCATCCATTTCCTAATTGGGAACGATGTTTGAAACCGCTAATAGATTACATTATAAAAAGGACCAAGCGCGTTTATTTACCACCAAGAAAGGAAGACTAAGTTGTTTAGATAACATTTAAAAATACGGTTCAATCACTCAACTCGAACAACATCTACTCGCCAAATGCCATTCTCAAACATTTGACCACTGTGTCGTTTAAGTTTCGTTCCTTTACTTATCTAATGTAGTGGCCGTTTGTCAACTTATCTAATTACACGCAAATGCAAGTCGCAACTAATGACATACATACCATTGCACGCACACAAACTCTAAAGACCACAATGTAAGTGAAAACTCGCAACGTGCAAACCAGAATTTCAGGCGCGTTTTAACATCTCTTCCTTTCCAAATTCTCTAAAGAGGGACATATGCGTTTAGATAGGAATCAGAGTTATTGGTCTCTGACCTGGGTTTGCACATCACGCGTTAAAGAACGCGTGAAACGTCTCCCGATAAGCACAATTCTTTGCAGTTGATGAAGATCACTTGTGGCATCTGTATTTAGCTGCGGAAACAAACTGTCACACGTTAGGTTAAACTATACTCTTAAACTAAACTGGATAAAGATGTGTTCTGTGACGTTTTGAACCGACTAGTGGTAAAAGTAGCAAACACAAATCAATGAAAAGACGACACGCGGCCCGCATGCGCACCAGAGACGCACACAACAGACTCAATTAATTTTCATTAGCGTAATCCAAGTGAACAGCGAGCGACGCGATCACACCTAATCCCACAGTGCGGACAATCATTACTCATGGAACCCCTTCGTATACCGAAGTCTCCACCCTCGCTACAATTCAACCCAGGAACTCACTAGCCAATAATAGAACTGTGTGACGATGAATCTTGACGCTCCAAGAAACAGGAAAAAAAATGTCACCAAATCGTCTTAGCGATTAAATTTTGCCTCCTTTCTCAGTCACTCTTCTCCCATATGGGTCAATTAAGCTTCGAAACTCGCTACAACGAAGCGAGTAATTCCATGAAATTCAATAAAACGTTGTTTTTTATTTTAGGAATTACTAGAAATGAGAATTTGCTCGCTAAAGCTTTACTTAGCTTTTCTTGGCTTTAATATGTATTTAAAAATCAAAAACTAATGATGATATCACTTCGTGAAAAAAAAAGTGATTCGTGATGAAAACATACTTTCCAGATTATGAATATGAAATTGACCGTACTGTGCTCCAACAAAAGGTGAAAAGGGGAAGAGGGAGTCAAATTACATTGCGGTCGATGGTTTAAATAGGCCAATGTTGCGTGATCAGCTATTGTTAAATCTCATCATAATAACATACAAATGATTATGTACGAAAAGGAGTTCGGTGTAGGGGAGGTCTAAATATTTTTTATGGCAAAACCAAATCCGAGATTGTTTTTAGTTCGTTGATTCGTCGCTAGAAGCGATCTTGGATTTTTTTTTTTTTTGTCCTTTCCCTTTCTCCTCCCCCGCATTTTTTTTATCCACAAGGCCGTCGAAAAACAAGGAAATTCAGTTGCCATAGTTACGAAAGAGAATTATTTGGCAAGAGTTCCTTCAAGCGGAATTGGACGAACCAACAATTGTTTTCACAACAATTAGAAATAGAATAGTGATTCTTATGCGCATGTGCACCAGCTTGTTCCTCATTTTTTATGGGATAAAAATTATTTTAAATACTCTATGTGAAGAATTTTAATTAAAAACACAAGTCTTCACCAGATTTAAAGTTTAAATTTACACGTTGTTCCACGAACGTTGTTGAAACATCCAATAAGATAAATGATCTTTAAGTCTGTGTATCCCAGTTGTTTATTTGAACGTGCCATCCACTGGAAATAACGTTCATGAAATAATAAATTCTCTTTGCGAATGCTTATTAAAATATAATATTTCTAAGTTCTCGAGAAGAAGGAAACTTTTTTTGCTCGGTTGGCAGAAAAGAAAAATGATTCGATAGGAAATGAATTAACCCGAAAATCCAATTCAATCAGAGAGAAATAAGAAAAAAAATATTTGTAAGTTGCTATCAGTGACGTCATTGACACCCTTCATGAACTCAATCACAGATCCGAAAACAATTTTCTAGTAGCGTGAGTTTTACAAATGATCTTTGACCAGAAAACCATTTGTCCAAAATGCTACAATTGACCCGACCTCGTTACAACGTAAAACCCAATTAAAACTATGGTGATCAAAACATTAAACACTGATGTTGTTTACGCGGGAAAAAATTGAATGTCAATCGATAAGAATTCTGAAAAGAAGACGCAAAAATTTACTTGAAACATTCGCATAATTCCTGCTCTCCCCGGAAAAAAGAAAGTGAGTTGCCAGGCTGCACGCGTCAAGTATTTGCCCACAATTTCGTGCATGGCTGCACATGCACCTCGAGCACATGAACGAAAGCTCCACACTGTGCAGGAAAAAGGAACTATCAGAACGGAAAAACACAAAAGAAAAACAAATTGACAAAACTACTCTTGACGTAATACGAACGTCTTCCTACAAAATGGCACGTTAAGAATTTTCAAAAAAAAAAAAAGAAAAAAAAAAGACAATAGTGGTTGTATTAAAAAAGGACGGAATAGCGGCGCTGGACAACTTCGCAATCAAAGCGATGTCAGAAATTTAAGTCTGTATGTTTCTTATATCTTTTTACGATGATTGTTTGGCTTCTGTCCGTGACAAATTTGGGATTAAAGTTTCAAGGAGGTGATTGGACTATAAAACCAAAAAACAATAAAAGTCCTTTTAAGTATTGCTACATTGTATATAAAACGTTGCCAATTTTCGGTTTATTTGATTGTCTGCATTTCGACAAAATACTTTTTTAATTCCATAAAGTTTTCACTCTTTAAAAATAAACATAAAAATTGACACGATTAGATTATTCAAACAAAACAGTTATGCGACCTAATCGATGAATTCATTTCAGTTTATCGATGTCAATTAGCTATTTTGTGCATCAAAATATCATATCTCTGTTTTATTATGAACAATCGCGAAACTAAATTGGGACGTTTCGGCACATACCGAATATACCGATAAAAAAGAAAGAAAAGAATTAGATTTCCAACGATAAAAAGAGAAGAATTAATTTTGGGATGTAGCCGCGGGTTGGGCCAATATTAGTACCCGCATTGTAGAAAACTACCCGTATGGGAACGTGATATGGAAGTGGAGTTACGTTAATGTATTGTCACAAGATGGCGGTTTTCTTTTTTCTGAGTCAGAAATTGAGAGCAAGAAAAAAAAAAACCTCTTCTGTTGTAGCCTAGAGCAAGTAAAGATGGAGCCTAATCAGAAAATTTTGCAAACTGAAAATCAATAAGTGTCTGTCATTCAACTTCCCTTTCTCAATCCACATTCCTTCGTGTGTATTGTACGATGAAGTTGGTTAGCATAAAAAAAGAAGAAAGAAATCCAAAATTGCAGAATAAGAAACACGTGTCATCCGGTGGCGTAAAGGAATACTCGAGATTAACTTCATTGACTGAGAAATGTATGAAAAATATTTTGCAGTAATTTTTTAAAAAATTAAAGAAATGAATTAATTAAATTCGCATTACTCCACTTGTCATATTTATTTTTTCCCCTCAAAATGTAGCTTCATTTCTTCACTGAAAATATTATTTGCTTCTAACTGCTCAATTGTGACAACAAAGTTACTTTCTGCTCGATTTAATTCATTTTCTACCGCACTGAAAGTAATAATAATAACAGTAATAACAATAATACCACCATTTAAACGAGAAATGAATCGAATCGTCGGTGCTTATAAAATAAAAATAGACTTAGAAACAAACTTCCCTCTAACTTTCAATCGAACGTCACGAAAACAATATTCGCAGAATTCTTTAATGACTGTGTTCACATGACGGGTCAATGTTCTAATCGATTGATTTCAGTTTACCATAGAAAACAAAACAAAAAAATTGCAAAAAAAAAATTTAACTCCACCCTTTTAGAACCAAGTCCCTTCAATACATATCTCGCCTTTCTCGCACCACCTTCATTTTTTTAACGATGTGACGTCATTAGGAGACAAGTTGGAGCCTCATTTATCGATTACCCCTTTTCCAAATCAAATGTCACTCAAAAATGTAATGCATGCACTATATGTTGCTATGGAAACTTAAATTTAAACGAATCTATTTCCAGTTTGATTTTATTTTATTTCCCTCCACTATACGGAATGATTTTTTTTTCTCTTCTATTATTTGTCTGCTATCTTTTTTGTCCATCAGTATCGATTAAGTAATTTGTAGAAGCGCTCCAAATAACGGTACACACACTAAAAACGAATTTTGAATTTTTTTTTTTTTTTTTACATAAACAAATATTGACAATGCACTTCGTTTATTTTTCTCAAAGCAAACGTGATAAGAAGTTTCGTGATAAATAATCTAAGAAATTTTTTTCAATTTCAAGTGTTGACACTTTATTAGAAATCATTCTCTTCCTAGTAAAAGTTGTTATCCTTTTTTCATAATTCATACTTTAAATTCTATGGTTTATGTTTCACTAGATATTAAAAATTTATAAATATACGATCAAAGGAAAAAAATTATAAAAATTTAAAACTATTTTGTAGCTACAAAAAGTTATAATAAGTGTTTTTAAAAAAAATTGAATTTCGTGTTTATTAAAATTTTAAGGAATTCCCAGTATACTCACAGCTTGCCAATGTATACATTACCTATAAAAGCATTTCGCCATCTGGCGTCAATATTTCTAAGTTAATTATCAGATTAGTTGCTATCGATAAAAGAAAAACAAAGATAAAAATAGAAAGAAATAAAAAGAATAAAGTAAGTATTCTCGAATTTTTCAGTTAAAATTTTAAAAAAATCTCAAAATTTAAATTTCTTACCACATCCAACATCTTCTCGACAGATTCAGTTGAAAAATTGCCAACTTTTAACCTTTTTCACGCTTTGCATAATAAACCATAATTATTTTAAATATAAAACTGGGATAATACATTTTAGCCTCATCTCTTTCATTCGAGATGTATAAATATTCATCCCCACTTGTTTCAATGGACAAACTCATTAAATTAACAGCTTTAATTTAGAATTCCACATTAAATTAGAAAGAAAAAAAAGCAAATCTTTGTGTTGGCCTCTACGCAACATCCATCTACGTAATTAAAGTTTCCCGCCACTCGGGACCACCAACTCGGGTATATGGGGGCGTTGATGGAACCTCGGCACTTGAAACAAGAACCTTTTTTATTCGTACACACTTTTCATCCACAAAAGCGCATTTTGCTGAAACCATCTCCATGACGACCTTTCTAATTTACTTTTTTCCTCCTTTTATTTGCCACCATTTTTTCCTTTGTAATTGGCATCTATTTTCGAACAAATTAATTATATTGAAGGTCAAACATTTATACGATTTATTTCATCGTTATTCATACATTCGAACAAATCACAGAAAATAATAATTTAATTTTAATATTCGAAATAATTATGCGTTTAAAATTGATGCAAATATAAATTCGATTTCTAAATGTCACCAGACAGGTTTAATTATTCAACGTTGTTGTTGGTTTAAATTTAGGTTTAGCCGTAGGATTTATCACAAGAAATGTTTGTCATTAAATTTCCCACCCTGGTATTTACCCTGGTATTTGTTTTCAAACGGTGAGTAATATGATTGTTTTGCAAGTTTCTAAATTTATAGTTTCATACGTGAGCATTAAAGAGTAACGCTTGATGCCTAAGATAATCAAAACAGAGTCGTATTTAATTTTGACATCAAAAAACCGTACATTGATTTAATTATGGATTTATGCTCTCTTGGGCCGTTGAAAAACTTGGGCAACGGTGACTTTGAAGTTGAAGTTCGCGATTCTCCACAAGTCGTGCAATAAAGATCTGTTCAAAGAGTTTCTGATATAAGCAAAATGAATATATAGCCAATAGCTAAATTTAATCAGAAAATTTCGACTAATTGAAAACCGAATCACATTTAGAGCGCTTGAAATTTTCTGGTTATATTTAGGTATTGGTTGCTCATATATCAGTATCTTCAATTAAATCGATATATGAGAAGGTTCGTCGACATTCCTTAGCCAATTTCCAGTATTCAAATAAGATATGTTAATTCTCATTTTAAATCTCTCTTTCGCTCTTTTTTTAGAGTACTGTAGTTTGAGTAATTGACAATTTAAACAAACTTTTTGCATAATGAAATTGATTGAATAACAGTTGCCAAATCTGCTACCGATAAAAACTTCTCAATCCTTTTTGATTAAGAAACTGCCAAGTTCGATTAATTCTTGTGTAACTGTGATGCAGTTAATTAAATAAACAAATTAAATTGATTAACTTTTAATTCAAACGTTAATTAAAATTTAATCCAAACGAATTTTTTATTTCCACAACTGTTTTCCTTAGCCGCGGATACCACTATTCGTTAATAATTTTGCAATTGTAATTTTATTGTCACATCGAACCGTTTCAAGCGGAACTTAACAAAATATACGTAGTCAATTGACCAAGGGAATCGGAGAGGTGCAATGACCAGCATTACCTTTCGAGACCTTCGGTCATTTAATTGTATCGGCTTTTCGCTTGATGATATCACCCAATGGTCATCTTTATGCACCGTTATCAAATGTCAATGACTGCAAAAATCTATAAAAATGTCTAGTGGTGATGATGATGATAGTGTATACTAACACGTAAAAGAGCCTATAACTTAGCTTGATACAGCATAAGACGAAAGCGAGCATCTGTTAAATTTCATAATTATCTGCAAGAAACCTAATTGGATTTTACTAAAACCAGAAGCACGAATAAAATTAAATTATCTATGTTACTACAGACTCAATTCGATTGCTCTCTCGTATCAGCCAATTATAGACTGACACGTGACGTCAGCGATTTACAACCATTAAACCCATTAATGAAAAATTTAAAACGAACAATTTGTAGCGAATAGCAACGATTTAAAATGATCCGATAATTCTTCATTTCATTTGTTCAAGCTTCAAGTCGGAATATATCCGACGTCTTAAAAAGACTTTTAAAAAATTGTAATTAAATAAAATTCATAACATTTTACGCTGCAAGATTTCGCTTTTAATTAATTGAGACAAGAAAACTCACTCACGCAACGGCAACTGACAAAAGTATCCTTGAGAATTTTTTTTAAAAGCAGCCATAAAATAAAAGCATTTATATGAATGCATCGAGTTATAACGTACACCAGCAGAATTGAAATTTAAAAAACAAAAATCAATATAAAAACGATGGCATTCATTGAGTAACGATATATCCGGCCAAATTCAACTTCTCAACTATCCTAATCACATTTGCCGTCACGACATCCGTTTAGAACACGTTCTCGCGCTAAGAATTACGGCAGAGCAAGAGAACCTATTGACTACCCCTTGGTTTAATCGCCGCAGGCATCAAATAAGTGAGTTCGACTGAATCATACGCCAAAGCTGGAGATTACAATAGGAAGGATTAAGTCGTGAGCTCTAATAAAAGGGGCATGTTTAATTATTGTAACCTCTGGAGACAAAATGCTTTAGAAATTTTAAAAATGGAAATTTAAGCTCGTAAATAGAAAAAGAAACAAATTTTAAAGAAGCAATTAAACGATAAAGAAGAATTAGAACAAAAAAAATCGCCACTAGGGGACTGTCGTTTGTCGTTTCCATAATGGCGACAATTTGATGTTGGTTGACTCTCCCCTGGGGGCGCTTAGTGGGTCCAACCCCGTTTGTTTCTGTAGATGCAGACAAGTGAACATCACGATCTCTCGGTTGCCATGACGACGAGAGGCTGGGCCATTGATCCGAGCACGAGTCTCGAGGTTGTGGTGGTGGGGGAAAATTCCGTTCACAATGGGATTATCTCTAGCTGCGGATGATAACAACAGAGAGGGATGTCGTGTGCGCATGCGTGCGTTTTATCACCATTATTAAAAAAGTAAATAAGCAAAACCCCTGGTGACGATATTCTGCAACAGCAATGGGACGGTCGTTAATCGAAAAGCGTCGATTTTAAAGACTCCTTTCACAAATGGAAAAAATTAATAATTGATGTCCATGTGCATGCGCTGTATCGATTTATTAATACCCCGACATCAACCATGCTTTAAAAAAAACTATTTCTACCTGTCATCCTTTGGAATTAATAAATCATGTACACAGTCCTGTATAAATTAAATTCTAACTCGATTTCCCTATTAATTAATACAGCTGCCTGAACATTTCTAAATTTTAAATTCCCTTTATAACGCCCAGACTGATAAAATACGCTGTTATTGACATTTTTCTTGAAAACGTGTAGCGGAGTACTAAAATAAACTTTAAAATCTATTTGTTGTTGTATATATAAAAAAAAAATAAACCCACATGTGACTTTCCTTTTTCCACCACTTTCCAAACAAACAAACTGAAATCGAAAAATCAATTCATTTTTAAGGTTCAAACCTATTAACTCTTGATGCTAATTAAGCAAAAAATTGATTAAAAAAGAAACCCCTTAGTTTCATAATGTAATCTAACTTTCAAATCAAAGCAAACAAATCCATAATTTGTAAACAAGCCAGTCAGTATAGTTAAATTTTAAATTATAGAGAATAGATAATTAGAAACATAAATTTTTAAACTGTTAGTCTGAAAATCGGAGTAATAAACAGCAAGAAAAATCAGATTTACAAAAATTTAAATAATTAAAATCATAAAGGAAGACCGGAAAGCGGTACAAAGTTTTACAACAAATTTAATTATTGTAAATACATTTATGGATAATTTCTTTAAAAATTGTTAAGTTTAAATATCAAATTTCTCCATTCAGGAATTTCTAGTGGTTATAATTTAATTAACAAATTTTAATTCATATAATATAAATCACTACGACTAATAAACGCATACCGAAACCTCTTTGTGCCCTCGAAACTTTGTTTACCACAACCGAAGATAAGTTTAAAGCAGACAAATTGTTCGACAAATTTATGTCTACCTAACTGCTTGCTCAGTTAATTTCAATAACAATTGAATAAAAAAGAGTAGTCAACTGATCAAATTTTGAATCAGACTACTGCACAATAACGCAAAACGCAGCTGCCTAGCATGCGCACTCATTGTTTGTCTATTCCATAACCCCCATCCCCAACTGCAGAAGCCACCAGCTGTCCAAGAATAAAGACTTTCATCTCATTAACCGTGTGTAGGACCCATGACTCCCCACCACCCCACACACCCCCAAATCCCAATTCCATTTTCCCCTTCTCTCTTTATACACCAGACGCTATAAACCGATCATCGATGATTCCGCATTATTTTTCACTCCCGACTGCATTGTTTAACCTCTCGCTGCGATGCAATAACGTGAGCCTGCGTCCTCTGGGTTAATTTTCCCCTTCCTATAAGAGACTAAGCTAAAACTACAACTGGGTAAACAATAAAACGAACAGCTGTTCAAATTTTTATTAGCAGATGCGTAGTCGCAACAATATACGGCTAAAATATCGACGAAATTCAATCGCTGTTTTCGCCAACGTCGATATTGCAACTAACTATCAACAGCAGACTCATCTAATTGGCCAGCTGTCTCGATGAAACTTCCATTCGCTGCCAATAACACTCCCCATTAGCTATTATTGCACGTGCAATGTCACTAAGCATGCGCATTCCGATGCGTCATTCGAGATAATGGTCAATATTTCTTATATGTGATTAGGATGTTTCCTTTTCACCAAGGAAATCAAATTCTGACTCACCATTTGCTATGATATTTGAGAAGATTCTCATCAATTTATCACCGACATCGACTTTTTTCAAATGTATGGAAATTTTCACCAAATCACTCCAGCACCCGAAGCAGAATATTAAAACAATTTTTTTTCGAGACAAAAAAGGTATATTTAATAGCGTAATAATTCTACATTGTTTCAAATCGAGGTTACAATAATGATAATTGACCGATTTACAGAATTTGAGTAGAGTGGGCGAAAAGATACTTTTCGTTCAAAAATTGGTCAATTCTTTCAACATTCACTACAGTTAACTTGACGTGACAATGATCCAAGCTGTTATATAACTAATTTTATTAATAAAGGACAAAAGATTCGAAATAATACTGCCGAACGATTTGACAATGTTTTGGTAAACAGAAAACAGTTCAACAGTGAGTGAAAACAATAATTTTAAATCTATTGTCACTATACAAAGAGTTGTGAAAAATAACAATTTTATATTTAAGGTATAATATAAAAATTTGAAAAAAAATTATTAAATAAGAATATCGATTTCTTCATTTTTATTTTTTTTTTAAATAGAATTTTCTTAGCATTTTATTAATTTTTATATTTTATTTTTATTTATCAATAGAAAACAAGAAAGCAAAATATGAGAAAAAACAAATAAATCTATTTTTATAAGTTGTACTTCAACTCGTTTTTCTTCAAATAAAAATCAAATCTGTAAATGCAGGAATTCAATTTCGTACTACGCACTGACTGCTCTTCACTAATATTTCTTCTACGGAAAAATACACAAAATACACAAACAACAAATATTGAATTCCTTTTAAACCCCCCTTAGTTTTGTTTATACGAAAATATAATGAAAAGTCTTACACCAAACCAATTTCATAAAAACGCATAAAAAAAATCATAAATCCCGCTTTTTTTATTTATTTTTTTTTCCAAAAATTTTTTTTTCTCCTCAAAATTTTTTCCTTTATATTTTTTTCATTCCTGTCGCCATTTTCCTTTGGGAACTGTGAGTTGCTGGAACCACGGGGCCATATTTTTCAGTGAGAAATGGCAACCTATAAAAAAGAATAAAAAAAAAAAAAAAAAAAAAAAAGGGGAAAAAAAAGGGAAAAAAAAGTATCACGTTTGGAACGAACCGCGTCTCGCATGTCTTATCTACTCGCCCCCTGAGGGCGCACTTGCAAGAGGTGAAAGAAACACACATTGTTCAAACCGTGCGTAATACCTCCAAAAAAGAAAAACCACTCGCATTGTATTGAGTAATAAAATTTACCCCTAGCACTCTTAATTGCACTGTTTGCAGCACATTACACACATGAAACAAAAAAAAAATCAAAATAACAACTTTTATGTTTTAATTTTTATTCCAACTCGAGGAAATTAAACAGGAAACCAAAACAAAATGTGAACAGCAATAAAAAATTAACAAACCAGGCGAAAGGAGTCGATAATCCACAATAGCGCAGATGCTTATCTGGCTCTGACATAGGGTGGGGGTTGAGTTTAGTTAGTGCGCATGCGCACTGCCATATATCGAGCGTCTGTGTGGGCGTCTCGTGTGCGCGTGCTGCCTGATTATTTACGGCTCCACGCTGTCTGTTTCCAAGGCAGCCAGCAAAACCCTCATCTCAGCGATGGCTTCTGGGATCGGGTCTGGCGCCGTAGTCGAATACAATTTAACAAACAACTCAATTCCTGTTTCCGTAATTGTTTACCAAAACAATAACAATCAGTTAAAACCATCAATAATTGTCGTTCAAGTGACTCGATTAAATTTTTTTATATTTTTGTCCTTTCGCCATTTTTGTTTATTCTTATTATTTCACCGAATGGTTTTTTGGCCTTTGGGTAGGTTTTCGTGGTCTCACCTTTTTTAATAGCGTGCCACTAATTTTAGCACTATCCGTTTCCATGACAACAAAAGTGTAATTAAGCCAATGGCATAATAACAGACGCCATTGTCCTGCAACAAATTGCTATGACGTCATAATGGCTTTGCCTTGTTGACGTTTTAAAGTAAGATGGAGAAAAGGAGGAGGAAAGGGTGAGGGGAAGTAAAAGACCAAAATGAGATTATTCGAGCAGTGCAAATTATTTCCAAACAGGTTTAACGCTTAAATCCTGTTCCGATTTTGATTGTTCTTTCTAAAGAGATTGACACCAATCAATACATTTGAATTAAGGTGAGGTGAGATGAGGTGAAAGTGGTGAAGAGGGGTGTTTACCTAACACCGCCACACTTGTTCTACTCTAACACGCAATAAAAAATTTTCCATCATCATCGCGAGTAATAAAAACAAAGAAAAGGAAGAAAGAAAAGAAATTAAAAAAGGCAGTCATAAAAATAATTCGTAAAAAAAATTAAAATTCCTTTTAAAGCTCAGATTTTTTTTTCTAGGTATTAATAAAAGCGGAAAACAAAAATATTTTTGTTTTTTTCGTGCTGTCATGAAACAATATTTCATTTTTTTTTTATAACTGACGAAATCGAATTTAAAAATAATTTTCGAAAAATATCTTATTTTATTCCAAAAGTAAACAACTCCATTTTGATTTTAGGCTAACAAAATCCCAAGGTTGTAACCATGGTGATGCGAGGAATGAAAATGGTCGAGTTTAAAAATAAAAGCTCACTGATTGCCAGGTTTAATAACAAGGAATCCCGCACCCGTTGCCATGACGACAGATCAAATGAATGAAAAAGGTCCCCAACATCCTCCCCCTTGTTGTTGCTTCACACCAACGCAACACGGTAGTGCTACAAAGCCGCATTTCAGGGTGTGCTTTTTTATTATTATTTTTTTCTTCAACAACAAGCGAAAAAAGAGAAAGATCGAATATAAAAACAATTTTTCTTTTACTTACAGTACACAAGTATGCTTTTATTTTGAGAAAGAAAAAAAAATTTGGAAAAAATAAAAAAGGAAAAATAATAAAGGGAAAGAAGTTTCGTTCATAGAGCAATGGCCCCCGTTTTCAAGCATTGATTGGGGCTGCGAGCAAAGCGCGTGCCACAATGGCAGCACGCTACTCGATTTCACACGTCCCACCACGGATCAATACCCGTCGTTGGAGGACCCCTGCCCGGGGGGAGCCGGCGGCAGCTGTCGCAGTCTAGTCACTCCCTTCCCCTTTGGTCCATTGTATCTGTAGAAGAGAAGATTGTTGGAATAAATTAAATATTCCACCCGGTCCCATTCCGGCAACTGAAATTTACTGCATTATTTAAGTAAATAACGTGTTAATAAAATATAAAAATGCGAAGGCGAACATTTAACGATTAGTTTTCCTGGTAATGAAAACAAATGTATTTTAACTCGGTAAAAAATAAAAATTCAGCTACCAATTGGATTTCTGCTTAAATATTTATTTTCATTATAACGTATGCTGTAATGACTAAATATCATGTTTTATTCCCGCATTAGGGACAAACTAACAAGATTAAATTTATAATTTAAACGTTATTGAGCGTTTAAATCCCCAAAAATAGCATTAACAAAATTTAATAAATTTCAAAAACCCCCAGTTTATTTATAAAACGTACGTGAAAAGTTGAAAAATGGTATTTTATATTTATTGACCTGTTGTTATAATAACAGTTCACATTAGTGTTACTTCGCTCGTTTTATTTCAATTACCTGTCATGTTAGAATGTCGTAAATCGGTCAATATAACAGCACACGTTAAGCTAACCATTAACAGCTGTAAAACCATTACCACTGAACTACATTTTTATTATTCCCTTCAAAATGAACCCTATTTACCTAAAACTAAATTTCTTTAAATCCAATTTCGACTACACTGTCAGGTACATGCTCATTAAACATTAACATACTATTTTTCTTCCACTGCCAACCCTTTAATTTATATAGTAACGATAAATAATAAATTCGACATCCTCTCCAAATGCTGATCAGCTTTTTTCCTGATAAATATACATTTACAAACAAACAAAACCTAAAACCGTTATTTTGTACAAATCCCCTTAGCGCTCTTAGATAGCGGCCATTACAGTACTGGACCAATGTAATCCATCAACAAAGGTTTGTTTCCCCAAAAGTGGACATAAAAAGTAAAATGCCGTTGAATTTTACGAGCGTCGGTCTCACTTTAAGTCACAGACGAACTTGAAAACGTGAACGAGTCCCCTAGCAACCAAGTCCAACGTCCTATTGATTTCAGGCGGTAGCACTTGTGTCAATTGCCTACTGCCAGGCGAAAGTAATCCATCCGTTCAACCAAGGTTGCTGGCAGTGGGATTTGAATACTATTGCTTATGAATAAAGAAAATTGCATCACAACTCTGAAAAATGTGTTCGCCTCCTTCATAAAATTGAGGGCTTTTCAAACGGATTATTGCTATTCCCGACGACCAAAATCCCTCCGACTTTCCACTACAATGCCATTAGCGTCAATATTTCAATTAAATGCATCTGAAAACTGCATACCGTGCAAATTATTCGCAAAAAAGGCGAAATAGTGAGCTTTTATTTCAACTGCAACACTCAACATCAACGTCGCAATCCTATTCTCTCCCCCATTTTCTTTCGCTTTGTAATCACCGTCTGTAGAATTAATAAATGGCGGGTACGCCCTTCTT
>JAQIXT010001003.1:0-20417 GCA_034700445.1 Stenotaenia linearis | reverse complement strand
TTTTCTTTTCTTTTTTCAGTGCTGATATTGCCATGATTGGTTTGGCCGTTATGGGCCAAAATTTGGTCCTTAATATGAACGACCATGGATTTGTGGCAAGTTTAATAATTTCTTGATTAACGTTTTTGAAATAAATATGAAACTTTTCAATTGATTTTAGGTTTGCGCTTATAACCGCACCACAGCCAAAGTGGACCAATTCCTTGAAAATGAAGCAAAAGGGACCAAAGTCGTTGGCGCTCATTCTCTTGAGGAAATGGTTAAGAAATTGAAAAAACCCCGCCGTGTTATGATGCTTGTGAAAGGTAGTTTGAAGTGACCTTGGGTTAATTGTTTTCCTCAATGCTTATAATTTCAGCTGGAAGTGCGGTTGATGATTTCATTGAAAAACTATTACCTCTCTTGGAGAAAGGAGATATTATCATCGACGGTGGAAATTCCGAATACCAGGATACTCAAAGACGTTGCAATAGTTTGAGGACAAAAGGAATTTGGTTTGTTGGTTCCGGGGTCAGTGGAGGAGAAGAGGGTGCTCGTTATGGGCCCTCACTTATGCCCGGCGGTTGTAAAGAAGCTTGGTATGAGCAATAGTCACCTCTTTATCTACGAATAGCTAAAATGTTGTTCCTTAGGCCACACATTAAACCAATTTTCCAAGGAATTGCAGCCAAGGTTGGCAATGAGCCTTGCTGCGATTGGGTAAAAGTTGATTTTCAGTTAAATAGAAATGTTATTAATTGTTATTGTTTTTAAGGTTGGTGAAGATGGGTCTGGACATTTCGTGAAAATGGTCCATAATGGCATAGAATACGGAGACATGCAATTAATTTGTGAAGCTTATCATGTCATGAAAGATGCTTTGGGTTTGGACCACGATGAAATGAGTAACGTATGTAATTTAATACAAGTAAACTTAATATTTATTTAATAAAAGAAAAAAATAACAGATTTTTGGAGAATGGAACAAAGGGGAATTGGACTCGTTTTTAATTGAAATTACTCAAAACATTCTGAAATTCAAAGACGACGATGGAAAACCTTTGGTTGAGAAAATTTTGGATTCTGCTGGACAGGTTTGTATCTGAAATTTATTATTTGTTTCTTTGATATTTAAATGAATGAAATCATAGAAAGGAACAGGAAAATGGACTGCGATCGCTTCATTGGAATATGGCATGCCTGTTACTCTTATAGGGGAATCTGTGTTTGCCAGATGCTTATCGTCGTTGAAAGCTGAAAGAGTTAATGCGAGTAAACAACTCAAGGGACCCAGAGTGACTAAGTTTACTGGCGACAAGACAGCATTTGTAGAACATATAAGAAAAGTAGCTTATTATTGTTTGTTTTAGTCAATAATTGATTAAATTCATTAAATTACAGGCTTTGTATGCATCCAAAATCGTGTCATATGCTCAGGGATACATGCTGCTTCGTGAAGCAGCCAAAATATTTAATTGGGACCTTAATTACGGAGGAATTGCACTGATGTGGCGTGGGGGTTGCATCATTCGCAGGTACTGAGCAAATTAATGAAATAAATTATATCTCTTAATTTATTATTTTTGAATAGTGCGTTTTTGGGAAACATTAAGGATGCCTTCGACAAGAACAAATCACTGAGTAATTTACTCCTGGATGACTTTTTTCGCGACGCTATTGACAATTGCCAGGAATCGTGGCGTTTGGTCATAATGGAAGCAGTAAAATTAGGAATCCCAACTCCATGTTTTGCAACTGCCCTTGCATTCTACGATGGTTTCCGTTCGGCTAATCTGCCAGCCAATTTAATTCAAGTAATATTTTCGAAAATTAAGTGAAAATAATTTTATTAAAATTATTTCTTTTTCAGGCACAACGTGATTACTTTGGCGCTCACACTTACGAACTGCTTGCCTCACCCGGGAAATTCGTTCACACCAACTGGACCGGTCACGGTGGCAATGTGTCTGCCTCAACTTACAAAGCTTAAGCACATTCCAATTCCACTGTTGGACGTCAAGATTTAAAGACATTGAAATGAAATTTATTTTTTTGTATGCAATCATGTCGAATTAAATATTGAATTAAACAATTTTATTGAGACTTTTTTGGGTAACAATTTTATCACTCATTAAGTTCATACAAATTTCTTTTATTTCGTAATAAACTTTGTTTAAAATAAAGCAACTGGCCGAGATAATCATAAAAATTATAATTTTGTCAGTTACAGATTTCACCATAGTTATAAATGTCATGAGCTTTTTTCTTTTTTGGTCCTTTTTCTGGTTTTATTCGTTTCCTTATCCAGCTCTTCCCTATTCACGATTTCAAATCCGTTTTCACCATTTGTACCTCCACTTTCCTCACTTTCAGATTCAGACTGATCTCGATCTGAACCTTCTTTATCATCTGCACCTTTACTTTTAACAGACTTGGTCTTCTCTGTTGTTTCTCCCTGCTTTTCGCTACCTCTATATTCGTACTAAAAGAGAAACAATTTAATTGCATTAAACAAATTTAATTAATTTAAACAAATTTTGCATCAACCTTAAATAGAGGCCAAAACGAATCCAAAAATCCGACATCCTCCGTCAAATTAGGTAAAATCCATAAGTGATGTTTCCCAAACGATAACAACCAAACTACACAGAACGTTATCAGCCGCACTAAAATTTTTTAAAAACCAATTAAAGTTACCACATTACACACTGAAATTAATACTTACTTATGATTAAGGCAACGATTACGCAGAGAAACGCAGCAGCTGCCACACTCACGTAATAAACGCCTTTGCGCACTGAAGAAGGCCAAAGAGGGAAAAGACAAAGAAGAATCGCGCCAACAACTAAAATTGGTAATAAAAATTTTAAATTATCAGTAACTATCTACGAATTATAATTTTTAACCCAGTAAACTGCCAATTAACCAAGCTGTTGTAGGAATTGGATCGTATATCCAAACGTATGCCTAGTAATCAAATTATAATTATAACAACAATTTTTTTAATTTCTGAGATTTCATTTCCAACTCACTTCACTTCCGTCAACAAATAACTGTTCTGTATGCATATCTAGTTTGATTTTTCTCTTCTCTTTCTTTTTTTCTTTCTCATCCTTCGGAATAGCCAACTGAAATCAATAAATTGCCATTAATGTCGAGATTGTTTATAATCTATAACTTATTACTTGTTTATTTTTGGACTCGCTATCCTTTTTCGACGTTTCCTTTTTCTTCTTGTCTAAACTCTTCTTTTCCTCTTTATCGTTCTGATTACTACTATCCTCCTGATCTTTTAATTTCTTTTTAGTTTTTACATCTTTCTGTGATATTAAGATTTTTCTGGCACGATGGAAAAATTTATGTATGAGCATCCTAGAAAATTTTTTCCAAATTAGCTGATTAAATACAATTAACATCATTACACTAAACTCACGTATTTAAATATTCAATAACTGATTCTCTGGAGGTAAAAAGTACATCTTTTCCTTTTTTCTTTGTTGCCCATGGCGAATTTATTAAACAGTCCACAGCTTTGGATGCTAAAGTACAAAGTAATTAATTGTAAATTAAAAATAGAAATGGCATTAATATACAAACCTATGAAATATTCCACCTTATGGCTTACTAAGCTTGCTTTTTTTATAGGTACATTTTTTCTCATATATTTTGCAATGGTATATTCATCTTTGGAAGGTTTTTCGTCCACCTCCTAGTATAAAACAATAAAAGGGTTAATTTGGCGAGATGACGTGTCAACTGTCAAGCTTAAATAACCTCTTAAAAGAGTTCAACGTTATGTAAAATACAAAAAATAAGACAATGCCCCAGCAGACTCAATGCAAACTTACGAAACTTAGAAATTCGCAAGTTATCAATGATTTTTTGGCTGTAATATTTTATTTAACAGATGTTACGGTATACATTTAGGCCTACAGGGAAACATGTTGGCATAGTTGAGAGAAACAACATTAACTGAAGCAATTTATAATTTTATTCGATCGGATTTAATAGCAACGGACGATTCTTTCAAAATGTTTATGAAATAATATAAAATTGTTACAATGAAAAATTCCATTACCTCCTTCCTTTTTCGACCTTTTCGCTTGTCAGCCATCACACATCAGACGCCACAACACAATTTCTATTCGACGCTGTTCCCCCCTGTGTGCCAAGTCGCTTCGTCCATTTATTCGGACCCACAGATGGAAACAGAAAAGCCATTTTGGTTCCAAATTTTTAATTACGGTAAGACAGAAAAAAATTAAAACATTTTTAATTTCAACTAATAAATTTTATTTCCACACGAACTGTTTAGAATAAATCTTAAAATACATTTTTTCCCTTCGGCTTCATTTTGGTTCCCCATAACTTAAGACTCCCAGCAGGCAATGCAATTTCCAGATGGTGTCACTGATTCTCAGGCGGCATGAGAGATTTCGCAGAGTGGGAATTCATGCTCGGTCGTTGCCGAGCCTCAGCTGTGGCTCTCCGGATAGTCTTCTCCACATGAAACCTTGTGATACTTATCCGGAGATGGACTAGAAACATAACGGCGGTACACAAGGACAAGAACAGTTCCTCAACCCAGCATTCGGTTGAGAAAATGATGGAGGACGATTTAGCACTGGCCAAAGCATTGGCCAGCGTAGACATGAACCACACAACTCATCCGTCGACAACCACGTGGGATTCGTCGGCTTCACCTTCTCCACAAGGATCCACGAACTCGAGCGACTCAAATTCGTCCACACTAACAATAGACCTAAGAAAATCCGCATCGATGGTAAAAGGAAAACTTGCCAGTTTCAGGTACAATTTGTAAATAATTTTTTATTACTTTGAAAAACCTTCCTGGGATAAATATCAACCGCCCAAAGCCGTATAAAATAAAAACTTCTAATTAACTTGTACTAATTAACATGCGACTTGTATAAGCATAAATTTCAAAAATATTTCAAATGCGGTTAGCTTTTGAAAAATTTTTTTATTTCATAAATGAGATGTTTAAATTTAAAGCTATGCATATTTTTAAAAATAATATATAATTTTATCTTTACTGTTTTTTTATTTTAATGAAAAAAAATTCATGAAATAATTGGTCAAATTCTTCGACAAGAGAAAGACCCAGTTTTTATTATACCCTGCTGTCAGAATCAGAATAGAATGACTTAAATTACACTTTATTTTTTTCTTTGACGTTTAATTTTAGCTTTGCAAAGCTATATTTAAACCAGTTTTTAACGTAGATGAGTGAGTAACATTTATTTAAATCGAATTGGTTATGGAAGTAATAGTTTGCCAAGTTAAAAAAAACCGCTGAGGTTTTTAACTTGGCAAACGATTTTGTTGTTTTGGGGGCTAAATGATAATATTTGTATTCAATCTGAACATTGGAAGCTTGTCAGACTTCATCCAAGGCAAATTATTTTTTGATTGATATCCGTATGTGGAGAGGCAATCTGTGAAATGATAAATAAGTTTTTCTAAAAAAATTATTTCTACTTAAAAGGTCCTGATTATATAAAAACCTCACGATTTAGTCTGAGTCGTGATTTTTTTTTTTTTTTTTTTTTGGTGAGTTCCATGAAAGAAAGTCAATTGGCAGTTTATGATAGTGGACAGGTTATGCAGATAAGCCGTAAACTGGGAGGAAAAACCAATCTATTAAAGACACTAGAAATTCCACTAAACACGCCTTTTAACTTTATTTTTTTCCACTAATTGTTTTTATAATAACGTACATTAATTGAAAAATTGATTTACGCCATAAATCCTGCGGACGTTATCAAACCGGAAGTAAATTAGATTCGAATAAAATGGAAAACAAAAAAAAATTAAATGAAATGCAAATGAATGTAACTGTTTCGCCCACCCCGCAATAGGAACCTAAAGGGTTATAAGTTGCGTGAATTTTTTTCTAAGTAGACGTTTTATTATCACCAGTGGGAGGACCAACAATAAATAAACTCAGCCGTCAGTTTGGAACTTTGGGTGTAAACACGTTTAATGTAAATAAACCAAGAAATAAACAAAAAGGCTTGTTTGAATTTAAATGGGTCGCTGTTATTGATTATCTGTGAAATCTGTGATTAAAATGTGGAATTTCTAATGACGGTTTGTGTATCAATGGTTGGGCATTGTTGTAGTCACGATTATATCTGATAATTTATGTTCATTTATTATTTATCTTTAGTTTTTCAAAGGTATATTGTTTAAAGGGTCAAAAGTGGATATAGTTTTTGATATTTTTTATCTTTGCTGTTTGAGAGGAACAGTTGGTGTGGTAAGTAATCTGTCACGTTACGGATTTGATATAGAGTCCATAAAGTTGTACTGAGCTGCATTGGAACTCGGTGGATCACGTAGAAACAAAATAAATTTTATTTTGTTTCGTTTCGCATCCGTAATAAATGTCGGGTTAAACATACAGATAAATTTTCAAATTGAAAAACGAGAAAAAGCACTGAAGGGTACAGTATCGGAAGCCAAGGGTTAAGTTCTTGGTCTTAAAGGGAGTTTTCGATTCGCCGAAGTCCACTTTTTGCAGGTCTAAGCATAACAAAAAATAAAACTTCCAGAAAGTCGCAAAGATTAAAGAAAACTCAGTCTTGTGCATCTAATACAAAGAGATTTGTTCGATTTTTTGATTTATGTTGGATTTTTAATTATCCATTTTATCTATTTCTTATAAATAATAAGAAAGAATAATTAAAGCAGCACAGAATTTATTAAATTCGTTTTTCTTAATTTTCACACTTTTTCTGCCAAAAAAATCGGATTTACAGTACAAAAACTCACAATTGAACGTTAAAATTTAAAATTTAAAATTTAAAAATTTTTTTACTTAATATTTTATTTTACAAATATTCTATCGTCATGCGAACAGTTGCTAATTGCATACTCGAGGTTTTGCAATTGAAATTCCCACACCTAGGTGCAACGAATTGTTCTCGACTGTGTTATACCGCGAGAAAAATAAATATAAAAATGAAGGGCGAGGAGTTTTATCCTGTGGTTAACAGTAAATTTATAGGTTGAATTTGACCTGCAAGAAGTACATATAAGGGGGGAGATTGAGAGATCTCGGGCACACCTGTTGATTTGCCACCTGCCTTTTGCTCGCGGCCTCTCATTTCATCCTGGATTAAAATTGCACTAATATTAGGTTTGCCTGCATTTGTAAAAGTGTGAAACAAATTATCCTCACACGCTTTGTTTCCAAACTGGCGAATGATTTACGTGATGTCACGCAGGTTTATTGACACTCGCGCACCTGTTTGAGTCAAGATTTGCAACTACACTTCTAAGGGTCATTTTTTTATATCCGTCTGGCCATTTGCATTAAACCGTAGGCCGATTAGAACAAGTTGCTAAGTGGACTTGTTGAATAGTTAACCTTAAGTATGAGATGAAAGTAAATTAACCCGTGTCGTTTCGGCACGATGTGCTCAATTTGAAGGTAATGTAATAAAATTATTACAAAATTATAATATTTAAGGAAGTTAAGGAGGGCACATGAGGAAATTATCAAATTTCTCGTTACGTAAATGATGGATGACAAAAATTGGCGGATGAGTTTACAGGAATTTGTAGTTATTTGTCCTTTACGGTAATTATTGCGTTCAACGTAGTAATTATTCAATCGAGAGCCCGAGGAATGGAATTCTTGTTGATAATTATTTAAAATTCAATGGACGTAGGTTTGTAATATCGCAAATGTCCGTTTCTGTTGCATTGAACTCTGAATTTTTACCTCTTTGAGGCGTAAAAAAGGAAATATGTATTTTTATAAGTTTGTTTACCAAAGGTCAGTGAATTTGGAAATTAAAAAGAAAATTTTAAACGTTTTGGTGGTGGGTTTTTATTTTTATTTGAAAAATAGTGCTTTTGATTTTTATGGCTGTAATTTAAGGAAGGAGGTTTTAATTGGGCTGTAAAATAGCGGCATTATAAAGGGGATGTTGCATTCATTATGCAGGATGTTAATAACAAATTTGCTCGGTCGTGATTTATGTGGATTTTATTACAAAAACAGTTTAAATTCCATTAGAAGTGAGTACCACACAGGAGTTGTTGTTTTCTGTTTGTAACGAGTTTTTTTAATTGGCAAAAAATTGAAATAAAAACTGCAGTTTAGTACACAGTAATTCACACCGAGGACTTTCAACGGCTCTCAACGGCTGAGTTTTCAAAAAGGCAATAAATTTAGTCTATGCTGCAAGAAAAGTGAGATTTACAAAAATTTACAATTTGTGGTAGAATTAGTTTTCTATGTGTTATTTTGTGTTTATTAGTTAATTAAGTGTTTTTTCCAAGGTTTTTCTAAGCCTTAGAAAATAAACAAGAGTTTGTTTATTTTTGCTATTTAATGCTTGTGAAATTTAATAGAAGAGTGATTCCATACATGTTTTGCTGTATTTGAATCATAAGATTGCCTTAATTTCAGATTAAATTTCAAGCTTCTTGTGTCTATTGGACTCACTAGAGAACATTACTATGGTACTTTGCTCATTGCGTTTGTTGCCAAGTGCAACATTTAAACTTGTGAAAGAACACTTTCGAAAATTAACCAGAAAATGTTCTACAATGAATTAATTATTGTAAATTTTTGTAAATCGGATTTTTCTTGCGTGCTATTTGTTGCTATTTGGGAATGCGCAATCCCATTCAAAATTGAGTGTAATAATTTCAAATTTAGTTTGATTTGCACTGCAGTGGTTGTAATAAATAGTTTAAAAGAAAGTTTTCGAGCATCTAAAAAGTATAAAGTTAGAAATTCTTTCGCCCAATTTTCACAAACTAGATATTCATTTTTTAAATCGAAAAAGTTCCTCGATGAAAACATAAAATATATTGTTTCATGGAATGCATAAACATAATATCAGCCCTTAATTGTAGTTTATTGATACCGTGAAAAAAATTATTTCCAAATTTAGTTCTGTTTGTTTTTGTAGAATTAAAGTCGTTAAATCCATTAGCAATAAATAATCTTGGATCCAAGAAGTTGAAAACAGGCTTGTGGCCACTTTTTATTATATTTAAAGTGGATTTGAGTTTGTGAAAAAATTGCAATTTTAGCATTAAAAATGAAAAAAGTAGACAAGAAATGGGGAAATGAGCTCGTGAGCTTAGAATTAACGCAAACTGTAAAGCTCATCTTGGACGATTAAAATGCATCAGATAAAGGATGAATATTTGCAATTGACAGCTTCCATGACAGGTTTATGATTAAACTGTGTTTGAGATACAACGAGAGATAGCATGCTAATAAATGAACTAAGAAGAAGTTTGCATGACGATATTGGTCGGCTTACAAGTTGTATTTCGTTTGTCACGTTTATTTAACGAATCAGGTCACGATTTGGTGGCTTAACATTACATTCTGGTGAACAAATGTGCTCGAAATTGTTTTTTTTATACGATTTTTTTATACATTTTAAAATTTATTTTTAAAAAAAATTATTTTTTAAGCAACGGGGATTTGCCATGCTGGGTTTCTCCCCATGGCAACCAGTGTTAACTTAATTCCTAAATATTTGGATGCAGTTTGAATTTTTTTTTTTTTTCTTTTGTAAATAAAAATTATTTTTTTTGTGGTGAATTTACAAACTTTTTTACAAAACTGATATTCAAAACTGGAAAAAGTAGAAATTATTTTAAAAAATTATCGTAATTCTATATGCGATAGTTTGTCTCGCAACTGTGTAATTTAGGAATTAAGTTAACATTGGAAAAAATCGCAACATAGTAAGTCCCCTATCGCCTTAATTGTAATTTTAAATTACTTTCTCAGCGGTAGCTGGTCTAGGGAATTAATCCTTTGATAATTTTAATTAAGTCTTATTGTATTAACATCAAGAGGAAAAATGATTGACGGCTATAAAGAGTTTTTATGGGGTTTATTATGTGCACATAATTGATTGTTTTCAAGTATTTTTTTTAAGTTGTTTTATTTTCCTGTATGGTGGCGACATCTAGTGGGTTTTTTAGGAAGTTGTTGAATTCTTGGAAAAATAAAAATAATAATTGATTGATGAGGGCATTGAAAGTTTAGTAGAAGAAAAATATATAAATAATTTATTATTGAGTTTGAAAGAAAAATTATTTTATCAACAAAAATTGAATAATATTTAAAAATAGATTTTTTTAAATTTGTGGTATTATTTCTAAAATTATACAGTTTTTGAGTACAGCTATGAGTGAGGAAGTGATTACATCGATTATTTAACGAGTTTGGAGTGACTTGCAGTATGATTCGTTGCTAAAGCAACAGTTGGCTCACGACACAACATTACATTTATATATTCGTTTATGCTCGAGCCATTTTCTTCATGGAAACGTTAGTATTTTCTAATTTTAATTATTTTAGAGCATAATTTAAAGGTTAGAAAGTATATTATAAGTTGATTATTTAATACTTAGTTCACTTATCTTTTTTTTAAAAATGGAGTTAACCTTGAAAAGTGTTTTTAATTGATTTGGAAAACAAGATTTTTTTCAAGATTAAGCATGGGAATTGGGTAAGACTTCATCTTAAAAATCTATATCCATTTTTCAAACTTTGATTTCATTTTTTTTAAATTATTGCCGGAACGCGGAAAAATTTCAAAAAAAATTATCACGAAAAAGTCGTTAATCTCTCATCTAAAGATATTTTTTTAAAAAAAAATTTTTTTCTAAATATTTGCTCACCCTTGTGTTATCTTAAAACTACAACTTGATAGAAGAATGTAGACGCCATCTACCGGTCTTTTTTACAGGTTTATTCTGTATAAATTGGAGTTACCAATATCATAATTAAAATTTATATCGCATAAAACATATAAACCCTGTTGAAATTGTGGCAGAATAGCCGTTTCATAATACTAAATGTAATTTATTTTTTCTTTTTTATTGGCACCAGATGTGGCAAGATTCAATCTCTCGACCACAGGTAAGAATCAAATTGCCTGATGCCCAGTAGTGCATGTGTAGAACGTTAGTAAAAGTCGAAGTTCCTAGTCATTGAAATTTAGCCTTTTATCAGCGCGTAGCACAGAAATATTGAATGCTTTTTAGTTTAGATACCGCACCGTTCACTTTTGTTTTATATGAGTAGTTATGCAAGAATAATAGAAACGTAACTTAACTGTTGATTGCATATCGAGTTGTAACATAAACCACACCGAATGGCTAAATGGGACACTGATACGTTCGACCTCTGAACAACTCGCTGTGATAAACATTACATCACGAGTAATAAATTAATTATTAAAGATTATAAAAATCGACTCCAAGAAAAATCGGATTTGCAAAAAAAAAAAAAAAAAATTACAATAATTAAAATTTATAATAATTAAATTTGTATTTTTTTTTTTTTTTTTTTTTTTTTACAGTTTTAAATGTAATGTTTCAAATAAATTTTTTAAATAAAATAAATTTTTAATTAAATTATTAAACAAATTTAAATTATTTAAAAAATATTTAAAAAAATTAAATTAAATTATAAATTGTAAATTTTGGTTTTAAAAAGTTCAAATTAAAAAACTAAATTTAACATTGTTATCAGCTGATCCGAGGTGAACTTTGAAAATCTTGAAGCTCACGCGTAACGTCAGGGATCGCGCGTGATCACGAATGGTGTAAGGATGGAATTTCTCAGGAGTTGTTTGGTAAATGAGTTTGGGTAAGTACTTCGCTCGATTTCACGTGTGTCACAGTCAAGGTGGTAAATAAAGCCATGTGAATGAGGTGGGCGATGGGTGGAGTCGGGTATGGCGAAGAATGAAAATGCGCTTGCGCTGTGGGTGTGGTGTAACTCCATGTGGAGAAAGACGCGCTTTGATCACGATCCGTGCTCCACTATTTTCACCTGGATTCTCACCTGCTGACTCGAATGAATCCCGTTCGGTGAGTGAGTAAAAATCGAAACGAGTAATAAAAATAATTACGGTTAATTTTAATTAATTTTAATCAGTTCAACATCACTCTGATGAAAACTCGTTGAGTAACGTTATCGAGTTCAAATTTAATTTTATTCGTTTGACGCTAGGTGGCGATACGAATTCAAAACTAAAATACCTGTATGATTAAGTGGGAAAAAGAAGCGGGGATTTGCTCGTTGCATTCATTACTTTTTGCATTTTAACTCAGCATTAATCAATCCGTTTGATTTGGCAAAAGTCAACGAACGAGTTGACCCAAAATTAGCAACGAGTTTGGACGATTACATCAGAAGTGCGGGAAAAATTTAAAAAAAGTAGTTTCTAGAAAGAAACCGAGCGTTGCGTACAATGGAAATTAAATTTCACTTTCAATGTTAACGGGTATTTAAAGACAAAAGGTTATTTCACGTCATTCCCTTTCTCCCGCCAACGTCAATACGAAAGGAATGCGGTAAAAATGAAGGCCAGATGGGGAACACCTGACGTTCGATTGACGTGTTCCTTCTTATCTATGTAGGAAAATTAAAATTAATGTATAGGGGAGAGAAAATGGAGTGGAAAGGCCATGTTACCTTCATAAACCCCTCCTTCATTCCCCTTGCGTCCAACTTTTTTTGCTTTTCCTTTCTCCGACCTTGAATACGGTTTAAGAACGATGGATGTCAGGGAGAAACAGCCGATACTCAACGTTATAAATCCAATTGCGGCTGATTACTTGACATCAACTCGCGTTCCGGGTAAGTTGAATAAGGTAAATGGACTTCCGTTTATGCAGGAAGCCGGGATGACATTATTGCATGTCACTTTTGGGTGTGTTGCCGAAGGAGTGGGAGGAATGCATGAAATGATTTAGTTTAATTGATAAGGTTTCATCAATAGGGGAAATGGAGGGGAAGGGGAGGGGAAGGGGGATAAGAAGAGAAATTCGAGGAATAAAAACAGGAAATGTTAATGTAAGGGAGTTTTTTGTGTTTCTTTGTTGATTTAAGTTTGAGTTTTGATTTAAATTGCGAAAATTGAGGGGATTTTTTAAATTTTTGTTAGTTGCAAAAATTTAATTGTGCGTCAACACTCCCATCTTACTGAATGAACAACTGTGTTAATGCAATTTTTTTATATGCGTATTAATTTACCTTTTTACTTCCTCGTTTGATTTTTAAGATGTAATCCTCGGCTATTATTAGCTGGAGGAAAATCCTGAATTCAAGCATTTCGAATTCACCTGTTGATGAGACGAGCAAAAAAAAAATCCCCCCATTGGTTTGTCCAAAAGTGTGTGACCAATTTCCTCTATAAACACTAATATATATATACTCGGTATATCGGGAAATAAGTCACTGATTTCTTTTCGCAGCACAATTGTTTTTCTCATTTTGTATCACCTTAACATTCTCTTCTTTGTCCTACAGACGGACACGGTCCCTCAATGCTCCAAGTCCCATTCAACAGTTCGGACCTTGCGGACGCATTATGAAGAACTCAGCCATGGTCATGTAAGTTTTTAGTTAATTATTTAATTTTAGGGATATAAAAATAAATATTTTTTAAATTTTTGTCTGTAAGAAAATGTTGATGACATTTAATCAATTTCCTCATTGATTCCTGAATCGATGGAGTTCATTGCCCCAAAGTAGCTTAAATATTTACTCAATTGCGAACGCGGTTTGAAAATTTATTTTTAAATGAAGCGATTACGTAATTGTAAGAGAAATTATCAAAAAGACACGTGGCGCGCGCATGTGTTGATTGTGGATATCCTTGTAAATGTTGGTGTTTGAGTTGAGTGGTTTGATGACAGCCAGTGGGTTGGTCAGATCTCTACCGATCCGTTCGTGTCTTGAAGGCGTCCCTGGAAGCAGGACGCGAGTACATTGGCTCATCAACATCCTCATAATTCGCCAGTTGACGGAACGCCTCGTAACATCAAATGGAAAGCGAGATAAACCTGCTTGCATTCCAACATAAGCTTCTGTTGGGATTTAGTGGTTAGAGAAGCAGACGGGCGTTGTCAACCCCCCTTTCAGGAATGACGATGTCCGGTTAACCCTTTGGGTTTATAGTTGTTTGGGTGAAGGACACGCGACCACGCGTTTTCTCGTTTCAACTGAATTTCGCTTAAACTTGGAGAATCGTTCGACATGAGGTCAGTGACTTTTGAAGTTTTTTGAAATTTTTTAAAATTTGTTTTAAAGCTGGGTGAAAAGGGTTGAGGTGTTGTTAGTTACGGAAATTGATGATTAATTTAAATTTGGAGGTGGTTTCGCACAGGTGGTGGGGATGGGTTGGAAAAATTCAAAATGGTAGATTATATTTTTTCTATTGAAATATGAAACTTCCATTGTTTCTATTTTTTTCTGATTATAAAATAATGGTTCCATTATTACTGTCAAGCTCGAAGAAATTCGGTATCTGTGCCAGCTGATTCCATACTCCTTGAAAATTTTACGCTGCCTGAATGTATTAAGAAGCATTGTACAATTAGCCCTCTTTTTTCAAGGTCTAAAAATTCAGGGAAGCAAGGAAATTCAGTTGAAGCGTCCCATAACTCAAATTTGACATTAAATTTGATATTAAAAAAAAAACAACAACAAAGAAACAAAAGATTTTTTTTTAAAAAATTAAAAATTTATTGGTTTTAAGAATTGAGAAACTCGTTTTATTTATTTATTTTATTTCGTCGACAGGACAATTCAGGATCCAGCCAGTCAGCGATTGACTTGGTATAAACCACCACTTTCAGTCTTGGTGATCAAAAAAGTGCGCGATGCAGCTGTTATACAGCCATTTGTTGATTTGGTGAAGTGGCTTATATCGGTAAGCAATTAATTTTATAACTTGAAAGTAAACTTTTTAACTATTTATTGGTATTTTTAGGAGAAACGCATGGTGGTGTTTGTGGAATCGTCGATTATGGATGATCACATACTTTCTGGCAGTCAGAGTTTTACGCCCGTCAAGGATAAACTAATGACTTTCAAAGAAGGGAAAGATGATCTCACTGATAAAATAGATTTTATAATTTGCTTGGGAGGAGACGGAACGCTTCTCTATGCATCTTCCTTATTTCAAGTACTTACATAATTTATTTACCAAATAAAGAATATAATATAATGTTTTTAAATTTTAGCAAAGTGTTCCACCAGTTATGGCATTTCATTTGGGGTCTTTGGGATTTCTTACACCGTTTGAATTTCACAATTTCGAAGAACAAGTGACAAATGTTCTAGAAGGTAAATAATGGAATTTTTTAAATTGCGTGGTCGTGTTTTCCATGTTTTTGTAATCAAAAACAACTTGATTGATGTATAGATTGTAGTGTCTGGTCTTCAATATTTTATTCAGTTGTTTTCTTTTCTTTTCTGTGTATTGCGAAATACTAATACAGTCATTAATCGATTTTATTAAATAATTTAATCGTATACAATAAACATCTTACAATTTCTTGTTAACTTCTTCAGGTCATGCTGCTCTCACTTTACGTAGCAGACTGAGATGTATCATTTTGAGAAAAAGCGAGGAGAAGGCAAACAGACCACCCACGAATCTTTTGGTATTTTCATTTTTATTTTTTAAAACAAACTGAACTTTACAAACAAACTTTACTATTACTTTCAGGTGCTAAACGAAGTGGTGATCGACAGAGGACCAAGCCCGTATTTGTCGAACATCGATCTCTTTTTAGATGGCAAACTCATTACTTCTGTTCAAGGAGATGGTTTGTTATAATTTTTAATTTAAAAAAAATGCAAATTATCAACTGTCGCTTTGCATTTAGGCTTAATCGTCTCGACGCCTACAGGTAGCACTGCCTATGCTGTAGCAGCAGGAGCCTCAATGATTCATCCGAGCGTTCCTGCTATTATGGTCACCCCTATTTGTCCTCATTCACTATCTTTTCGGCCTATTGTTGTTCCAGCAGGTGTAGAACTCAAGGTAGAAAATAGTATCAAATGTTTAATGATTTAATAGAATGAAAATCGAGAAAGAAAAAAACTAAATTTTAAAAACCACCAGATTATGGTGTCGCCCGACTCGAGGAACACTGCTTGGGTTTCGTTTGATGGGCGAAAGCGACAAGAATTATCCCACGGGGATAGGTAGGTGGTGCCACGAATATTGTTAGCACCATCTAGCCACCATTTTACACTGTTAATTTTTAACGAAACTAACCCAAACGTTAATACGAAAATAGATGTGTATGTTTTTTGAAATTGCGTAATTTACAGATTATGTTAAATCCCGATGCACGAAATACAGCGTGGGCATCCTTTGATGGTCGATATCAACAGGAACTTGTCGTTGGTGACAGGTGTGTGTTGTTAGCTACAGACTGGTGGCAGGTTAAAAGAGTTAAAGTTGCTTAATTTTTTTTAACTTGAATCCAAAGATTAATAGTTTGGTGGCTGGTTTGTGCTTTGTTCGATTGAGTTGGATCGAATGCAAGTTGTAATTGTATTTTTTAAATTTTTTTAGCCTTCGCGTCACCACATCAATTTATCCTGTTCCATCAATCTGTTCACAAGATCAAATAAGCGATTGGTTCGATAGCTTAGCCGAATGCCTGCATTGGAATGTGCGTAAAAAACAAAGACATTTCGATGAACTGTCAGACCTTACACGTGCCTCTAGCAACGATACGTTAGATTCACTGGATAGACACGATCACCTCGATAGCTAGGTAATTAATTAAATTATACAATTAATTATGCATTTCTTATTTTTCTTGTTTTTCCTTGACTTTTAAGGGAATTAATATCGATTTGTTATTGGTATATTGTTTTTTTATAAACCAACAATTTTGGTTCGAACCGCTGCTGGAATCAGCTTTGAATCAAACGAAGATTATCAAGTATTTGTTAATGACTTTGCATGAATTCCACCCGGCACACATCAATATTGAAATATCATGCTCAAGATGTAACGTAATTTTATACAAAAGTGTTGTCCTTAAATTCGCATTGGATTGTATACTTGAAACAACCTGTGCATTGAATATTTTTGTAATTATTATCAAGTTATTGACTCATTTTCACATGTGTAACTTTGCCGGGATGCCACTCGGAAAAATGTATTGTATATATCTTATAATGATTAATTATTACTTTATTTTTTAAAAGAGAATTCGTAAATTTAAGTTGTTTGTCCATCTGTGTCCTTAAATTCCTTTAATATTACATCGTTTATTGCTTGAAGGTAACAAATGAAAGTATTTAAAATTTTTCTATTGTTATTTATTCATTTTATACTTGAAGAGCACCTTTAAGATTATCTTTTTTTTCGGTTACATGGCTTTGATATGATCATCAATTTTTGAAAAGATATTATTTACTTCCAGCATGTTGACAGACCTGAAATTAGAAAGAAAAGTATGAGATTGCACTATTGTGCTTAAGTAAATACATTTGCATATGCGAAAGAAAGAATATTTTAGTCATTGCAGGGAAAGCAGATTTTCAATACTTTTAGCCATTTCAGTAATTAGTGGAAATACCACTGCTTTTTTTTTGCTGTGAGTTGATTAGTGATTTTTCTTGTGAAAGGATAAAAACAAAATTATTATTTTAGTTTCGTACTTTTGCTTTCTCTTTGGTATCCTTGGTCCGGCTGGGCTTCATCAATTTCGATCTAGGTTGAACAAATTCTTTTTCACGTTTCACAACTTCTTCTGAAGTCGTCTCGTTTTTGTGTCCATTTTCTTGCCCCCAATCGAACTGCTCGTACGCCGTTTCAATTTCACGTTGTAATTGATACGCTGCATTTTTCATTTCTCCAAGTTGACTTTCAGCTTGCTGAATTTGGCTTTGAATATTCTCAACCTCTTTATCCATTCTTAAGAAAGAAAACATACTTCACATAAATAGTTACGTAAAATATTTTATTACGATACTCACCGTTTACTTTCATTTCCTGCTCGCTTGGCATCCTCCGCACTTTTAATCAATCCAGTGCTATTCTTTCTTCCGCTTACTTCTCTTTTGGCATCTTCTTTTTGAGATAACTTCTCTCTCAAAATATGAATATTTTCTTTCAAGCCGATAGTAGCTTCTTCAATTTGTGCTATCATTTCCAATTTGTGCCTTAATCTTAGTTTAGCCAAAAAAGGGTTCGCCATCGAAGATAAGATTTGTTTCTCTTCTTCTTGTTCGATATAACGACCTAAGAATTAATCATTAGTCCATTCAACTGTCTTAGAAAATTATTGTGTCACGTAAGAAATAGGAAATTTCTTTAAAATTTAAAATTTTCTTTAAAACATCTCTTACCCAACGAGCAAACGACGTCTGCGTAGTTTGACGGCAATTTAGCTTTCATCTTTTCATAATTTGCCTCAAAGTCTTGAGGTGATAGAATTCTAGAAGGCTGTATTGAGGATTTATAATAACTTGAACTACGTAAACAACGATTATTTTTACCGATTGGTCAGAAGGTGTTGAAGTAAGTTGACTTCTGAAGTCAAAAACTGGACTGGGCGAAGAATAAATTGATGCTGGTGGTGAGTTAAAAACGTTTGCATTTTCAAATATGGCTCTCATTTCCTTAACTGACACCACATCAATTCCATCTTCACCTTTCATTTCTGCTTCGCAATCGCTTGTATTGGCTTCTGAAGGGTTGAGTGATGATGTAAATTTCTTTGCAACGTCCTGTTGATTGCGAGGATGTTGAACACAATGGAAGATTCCACTCACCCAACGACCAAAGTCCTGGACGTCGTTTGGCTGTAATGGAAAATTCAACAGGAAAGTTCTTATTTATATTATTCACTCACTCAAATGTATGTCGAATTCGTGTGTTTTTTTGTACGAAAAGAAAAAAAACTATTGTGCATTGAATTAGGGTTTAGATAATTACATTTGAGTGAGATGAATGAAGAATTAGAAGAGGTTTACATGTACAACTGGATATTATCCCTTTAGGCTAAGCTAGGTATTTAAATCAAAGCCATTCTTACTTGGTTAGTACAGACAATAAAAAATATTGCACATGTCTTATTTCACAATACTGAATTGAATTGTTCCGCTAGAAGACTGTGATAATATCAAAGGTGATAACAGGTGAAAAAAACCATTTTAAAAGTTGAAAAATTTTTCTTAGTAATTTGGTGATATTGTTTATGATAATGCTTTGCAATTGCATAATTTCCTTGCACTAAATTTTTTTTGTTGTAAATATTAAAGGATTAATCATCTTACCTGACCCAAAATTAATTGCCAAAAGGTAAGTAAGGTTGCCAACATTTTTCTTTTCTGTTTCTTTTTTTTTGTAGCGAATTTGTGATTAAATTGAATTTGTTAAAATTTTATATTACTAGATTACGTTGTCACAGTGTTGGCGACGAAGTTTCATTTCGTATTAATCTCAAGGTGAATTAGAATATAAAACAGGAAGAAACTTTTCTTCTTCTCAGTTACCTCGTCGCGGTCAGTTAGCCTAGATAATTATTTACTTTAGTTTCAAGCAAAAAATCTTCTAAAAAAATAACAAATAAAGGGATAGGCTCGTGTTCGTAAGGTTAAGATGATTAAACCTTTTTGTTATGTTGAAATTAGAAACTGGAGTAATGAAGATGAATGCATTGCATAATTCTTTGATTCTTTGCAATTTAAATCCATTGAACTTGGCCTCAATTTTTTTTTCTATCTTACTTCAATTATGACTTCCACTTCATTATCACGAATGAGTTTGAAGGCGAGAAGACGACTTGTATCCCAAGCTGATGGTTGTAATTGAAGGCCTTTAACAGGTATTATCTGCTTGCTTTCTTCTGAATTTGGTGATTGCTTCAATTCAATTTGGTCATCTTTCAATTCTGCCCACATTTTCGTCCATTCAGATGATGAATTCAATGTAACATTAACGAACCCTAAAAATATTAAAATGTAAATTTAATTTTTAAATTGAATTATGATGAGCAATTGTGTTAGGAACCTTTAATTTGGGGACGCGGTGATTTTTCAAGTTTTAATTCCCTTCCATGCATTTGTAGGTTTCCTTTGCATTCTTTTTGGAATGTTTCCTTCAGTCGCTGAACCGAAACGTTTTCTGTTATGTTTTGTTCCATTGTATCTTTCGATTTTGATGTTTGTTTTCCCTTCTCCTGAACGAATATGAATTCCTCAGATGTATTTGTCTGATCTTGACCTGGTATTATTTCCTCTTCGATTTCCGTCATTATTTCAATTTCATCTACCATTCCCAGTGCTTCAAAAACTTCTTCTGAAAGGCTTTTACTTCTGTCTTTAACTTGAAAAACGAATTCTTCTTCTACCTCTCGCCTTATTGAATCATTTATCTCAAATTCAGACTTTTCTTCAAACACTTCAACTTCGTCATCGAAAAATTCTGTTTCAATTTCAGGTCGAGAACATTCAACGTTATTCTTTTCTACCGTAACCAATTCTTCGTCAGAATATTCAACATGTGACAAGTCTTCTATTTCATCCGATCTTTGCAATTTTACTCCCTCACTTGGACTTTCATTTCTTGTGACGTCTGTAGCGGAATCAAAACTCA